>JAVTVY010027687.1:0-10155 GCA_036873755.1 Hanleya hanleyi
ACAAGACAAGCATTGACATGGACGATTATCACCATTTATTATCTCAAAACAGTTATGCCTATCAACTTTGTTTGTCAAAGACGGAAAAGGCGGCACATATGAGATGGGCGCTCGGGGGAATTATAGCGGGTCTAGCATGGTTTGCTTCACCGGCGAGCGACAGCAGTTGACCTACAATCATTGCTTCCAAAATTGACTGTAAAACTTTGGTCTCGCTTCATTGTAACACTGAGGGGTTGTTTGGAAAATAAAGCTTAGCTTAAATATTCAACAAGTCGAGAGAAAGGAGAAAATACAAACTCTTCTCGAGAATTCAAGGTAGCTAAAGTGTGTTTTTAACACAGAAACAATTCACTGCCGTAGCCTATGCAGAGTGCATGCATGTGAACTGCATAATGCATACTCCCTACGCTGAAATTTACGCTGCAAACTGTGATACTTGTATGTGAATAGAAACCGAGGATTTCTGCTGTTTACAAGAAAATATTACTGTGTCTGGTGAATAGTAGGTAGCCTAAACTAGCTTGAAATTTTCTCAGTTTCTTTGGGCTGATAGAGGTTTTCTAAAACGTGGAATTTGATTAAATCCATTGGGTTTTCACGCACATGTATTCATGGGCAGAACTCGACCATGCACTGATCTTGCATGTTCGCGGTCAACATCTTGATTGAAATACTACATTGTAGTCCACAGAACAGTCCCACAATTGTCTCCATATATTCTAGAAATCCGGATTTTCTTCTGATCGCATCAGTATAACCATCTCAAGTGTATGATGATTTGTCCACTGTCTGTACCAGTACCGTTACTGAAAATATAGGACTGCTTGCAATGCAAGTCTTCGTGGTCAAACTAGCCCCCAAAATTACTCATATTCTATAAATTGTTGATGTAATTATTTATCTGAACTGTTATTTTGCTACCACTCTACTTGTATGGGTGGTCAAACTTTGGGAAAGTATGAAAACATGTTCCTAAACTGGTCAATCAATTCAAGCTTCTCAATATAGAATGTGACTGTGGACAGACTGACATGCTCCCTCGCTGACATCACAGGCGTGACGTCACTGATTCTACTCTGTTTCCAAAATAGCGTTTTTCATAAAATTGGAAAAAAATGAAAAAATATTCTATTGTTTTCAGTACATATTAAATTATGTATTTCCATAGTTTTCAGCCATTTGAATATTCCAATGGGGATACCCTTTCAACTGGATTCAGTTTTGGGGTACTGTGAACTTGACATTTGACCTCAAAATGTAAGGTATACCCAAAGTTTGGTACCAATCCATACCGTGAAACTGGAGATATCGCACGGACAACAAATGTTTATGGATGGATAGACGGGCAGAACTCACCATTGCATTATACGACCTTGTCTTCGACGGGAATATAAAAATGTGACTTTTGATGATTTCCTGATTTAGGGGTCACAGTGACCTTGACCTTGACCTAAATTTTGGTACATGACACATTGTCTCCCCTTAATGTATCTACGGACACAAAAACTCGTGATATTTTTAAAGATTTCTTGATTTTGGGTCACAGTCTTTTCCCCCTATTGAATCCACAGGGGTGGCGGAACCCTGTGCGGAACCACCCCGATCATGGTCGGGGCAATAATTCCAAGACCACTGATTACTGTCTACTAGAGTCTGGGCAATGTCACAGCATCTGAATGTATAGTCAATCATGCTGGACGAGTTCGAGTTATATTGTTTTTGCTGTACTAAACACCACTGGCATCACGTAATTCATGATTTACAAAATATCTAGACCTACACCTTTTTAGAGCGAATTGAACCATAATTCGTACCGTATGTATTGTAACTTACATATATTTGGGTCTAACAGCGCCATCGACTGTACACTTATTAAATTCCAGATGGCGCTGATGACCGTCCTATTTAACTGTCAGTATTATTATTAAAATGTGCAGATGACACTGCTGACTTGTAATATGCAACCGTCAGCAGCGCCATCTGTACACTTTAAGTGTACAGTCGAATACATCTATAGTCCTATAATCATCATTCAGTCTTGGAATCTCGTCGATAAAGCTACAACTCAATGACCTGATGATGTTGCATAACGATCTAGATCTGAAAAAGGCAGTTAATCAATTTGTCGATATATCAGTTCACAGGTTATCAATATTTGGTAATTTCTGAATATCTCAAAACAAAGCACACCGCCGGGTTTCTTGTGCGTGGTGATGACGGGAATCTTGAAGTGGAACCTGATTTTCAGTGATAAATAGCCTAGACTTTGTAAATGTTTTAATTGAACCCACATTTTCAACATTTTATTTTATGTGCTGGAAATAGCCCAGAATGCATCTCCTGCGATCTAGGACCCCGGAGCTTGCGGGGCCTAGGCGGCCCCTGGACCCTTGCCTAATTGTGCTGTTATCGCTGGTCGGGGTGATATGAAATTGCTTCCGCCACCCCTGATCCACTTACAAAAAATTAGCAATTTTCAATAATTTTCTGAATTTTTAAGCTAGAATGACCTCTGACCTTGACATACATTTAGTATGCGACACATCTCCCTCCCCCCTCCCCAGGGTAGCCACTCACCAAAAATTGGAACTGTAGCTAGAAAACTGTGAATGATCATTTTTTTCCCTTATTTTTAGGCCACAGTGACCTTTGAACTCTGACCTCCATTTTGGTATGTGACACATATATCCCTGTAGGGTATCCACTCACAAAAAATTGGAACTCCCAGATAGAAAACTGTCCCCGATACTGACCGAATAGGAAATCGCCATCATATAATATGTCCGCCTTTTTTGTGGGCATATAAAAAGTGAAATTTCTCACAACATAATCCGGGGGTGATCAAATTTATTAGAACAGGGGCCAAAATCGTGCAAATAATCCATTTATATTTATTCGCTATTTTAATAATTTTAGAGGGTGATCGAATTCATTAGAATAATTGATTGCATTTTCCCCACAAAATTAGGGGTGATTGAATTTTGATACAGTGATTGAATTCTTAGATGATTTACTGTAACGATTAATAGTAAAGCACTGATCAGAAAGTCATTGGTTTGACATTATCTGCGAAATTGGGGTCCAGCAACTTTCAGTGCCACCTGGGTATATCCAAATTTTCACAGCATATTTCAATACTATTTTTCAATGTTGAAAAATATGAATATGAGAATTCAAAATTATACAGGCAAGTACATAGAAATAGTAAGAAAACAACTTACAGCGGTTTGTCCATTTTCAACTATGGCCATGATCATCCGTGGTACAGCACAGGCTGTTCCATTAATCTACAACAAAAGGAATCAAGTAGTTGCAAGCATCGCTCTCCCTTCCTCACTAAAACTGGGGTATAGTACACATGGGAATGAACTGTGTTCATGGGAAATGCTGCCGTAAATTTCAGCCAATCAGTGAAGCAACATCATGTGTATATTGACCAATCAGATCACTTGTTTTAAGTGACCATGACATGTTATCATGTGACAACATGCCATGTGACTCACTTCCCATAACCAACATATTAAATCTGTGCCTGGTTGAAGACAAGGGGTGACCCACTTTTTCCACTGACGAAGCTTTCTGATTGGATACATTCATCATGTGATTCCTTTTCTATCCTCTGTTCTCATTAGCAGATCTGTATACACTGAAGGCAAGCAGAATGCAGTCTGCTAAACTGGTAATGAAACATTTGAGGGTTGGGATTCATTTTTGACTTAAATTTTGCACCAGATCATCAGTGGAAAAACAGGAATCCCTGTAGCCATGAGCAAAACAATCATTTTCTGACAAATTTCCCCATTTGCCGTTTCCAGATAGACAAGTTTGTAGGCATTTTTGCATACATACATACATTCAAAACTAGAGGTTCCGCTTTGACCCTTGAGTTGCCGCTCCAGCATGAAGCCTATGCTGGTTGTTTTTTTGGGCAAAAACATACGTCTCCCCCAACCTCCCACCTTGCCTTGAATGGGCACATAATTTAAGGGAAAGTGCTATAACATGAATGTAGCAATAAGTATCTTAAACAAAGCTACGTATCTAAAAATATTAATTACAAAGAAGCGATTTTCATTGTATATACATGTACAAGTAGATGAACGGTTGGACGGACTCAGGCAAGCTATGATTGCTTGATCATTTAAAAGAGCATGTACTTACCAGAAACTAATGAAACAACATGAAATGACTCTCTCTTATAGATACATCCATTGAAATGAGATGTATAACAGCTTCTCCCTCCAATTTTTCAAATGCTGACTGCATCACACACCATCCCTCCCCGTTCAAAAGTAGTCCATTTCCAGGGCAGGAAATACCAAGGATAAAAGGGCACTAATCCCATATCTAAAGAAAGTTTATCATTCACAAGAATGTGAAAACATAAATAAATATCTGTAGCACTGCAGAGAACAGATTTTTTGGCCTTGTGTGGAAGGGAACTTTGGAATTTTATTATGTATTCCTACACACTGGTCACGAGACTGACCCAGATTTTCCAGATGTTGGTTTAAGGAAGGCCTATATAGCTGGACAGGAAAAGTAATGGCGTGGAATCTCAAGAATACAGAGACTATCAAATATCTCAAACTTGCGATAGCTCCCGCAAAGTTGCGCTACCTCTCGCGAGCTAGCAGGTTTGAAACTCTGCGATGATGGTAGGTAGCGCAAACTTGCGGTGAGTACTAGAAACAATCTATGATAGTGAGCGCGAGGTAGCGGGTATCTCACGCAAGCTAACGGGTAGCTCCCGCTGGCTCTCGCGATCTGCTGGTTAGCTCGCACTAGTTCGCGCAAGGTAGCGGATAGCTCGCGCAAGGTAGCGGATAGCTCGCGCAAGGTAGCGGATAGCTCGCACAAGTTAACATATGAGCCCGGGAGCTTAGCGGGAGCTCCCCGCAACCTTAAATTTCTGTAAGGGACCGGACATGGATGAATGCACGCACACACACCAAAACCTAATCAAATGAGGGGGCTATCCCACTATAGCTTCTATCCAAGGGAAGTGAGATTCCGTCCAGTAGTTCTCAAGATATCTTGCAGACAAGGCCTGTACATACATGTACAAGTAGACGGACGGACGGACACCGGACATGGATGAATGCACGCACACACACCAAAACCTAATCAAATGAGGGGGCTATCCCACTATAGCTTCTATCCAAGGGGAGTGAGATTCCGTCCAGTAGTTCTCAAGATATCTTGCAGACAAGGCCTGTACATACATGTACAAGTAGATGGATGGACAGACGGACACCGGACACGGATGAATGCACGCACATACACCAAAACCTAATCAAATGAGGGGGCTATCCCAATGAAGCTTCCATCCAAGTTTGGTGAAATTCTGTCCAGTAGTTCTCCAGATATCTTGCAGACAAGCCCTGTATATACATGTACAAGTAGATGGACGGACGGACAGACACCGGACATGGACGAATGCACGCACACACACAAAACATAATCAAATGAGGGGGGCTATCCCACTGAAGCTTCCATCCAAGTGTGGTGAAATTCCGTTCAGTAGTTCTCAAGATATCTTGCAGACAAGGCCTGTATATACATGTACAAGTAGATGGACGGATGGACGGACACCGGACGAACGCATGCACACAAACCAAAACCTAGTCAAATGAGGGGGCTATCCCAATGAAGCTTTCATCCAAGTTTGGTGAAATTCCATCTAGTAGTTCTCCAGATATCTTGCAGACAAGCCCTGTATATACATGTATAAGTAGATGGACGGACGGACGGACACCGGACACGGATGAATGAACCCACATACACCAAAACCTAATCAAATGAGGGGGCTATCCCAATGAAGCTTCCATCCAAGTTTGGTGAAATTCCATCCAGTAGTTCTCCAGATATCTTGCAGACAAGCCCTGTATATACATGTACAAGTAGATGGACGGACGGACGGACACCGGACATGGATGAATGCACGCACACACACCAAAATCTAATCAAATGAGGGGGCTATCCCACTAAAGCTTCCATCCAAGTGGGGTGAAATTCCGTCCAGTAGTTCTCAAGATATCTTGCAGACAAGGCCTGTATATACATGTACAAGTAGATGGACGGACGGACGGACACCGGACACGGATGAATGCACGCACATACACCAAAACCTAATCAAATGAGGGGGCTATCCCAATGAAGCTTCCATCCAAGTTTGGTGAAATTCCATCCAGTAGTTCTCAAGATATCTTGCAGACAAGGCAAGGGGACGGACAGACATCCATCCAGACATCCAGACATCCAACCAGACAGACAGACAGACAGACAGCACAAACACTAGATGTCTCCCCCCAACATAGTTGGGGGAGACATAACGAGATCACGGAAATTGAAGTAGTTCAGGAATGTCATGTACCCAACACGAAGATTCTCGCTAACATTGTGGCATACAGTACTCTATTATGGCATTGAAACTGGACATTTTGGAACTCCACATCTGTTTTCAAAATGAGGTCAAAGCTGATGTATAAGAATGGTCAATTCAGCTTATAGGCCATTCGTGAGACAGCTTTCCATTGGCGTATGTCCATTTCATATTCAGGACGCCACCTAGTGATCTTTTATAGTTAATATTGAGATGTTAGCAACAGACAACGTAGAGATGGTGAGATAGTAAACCCCGAGCCTATTCTTCTATGAACAATCAATGTGTACATGTATCCGGCAGATTCCACAGAAACCTAGGCCACTTGTATGTCAAATTTTAAAACCCACTGAAATTTCTCTTTGCAAAATTAAGCTGAAATCTCATGCTTATCAATGAAAAAGCATGTTACCGTGTACCATATATATCAAGGACAGTGCCAGGTTTGAGAATTTTTCTATTGAGTGACCAGTCAAAACTGGCAAATATTTGATGAACACAACTTAAGTGTGTAGTTTTGTTTCCAATACAGTGAACCCACAAAATGAAAAAACCAGGTTTTTGGTTGCTTTTCTCGCAATGCTGCACCAAAATAACTAACCACCACACTGCTGTGAACGGATATATGTTTTTTTTTTGCAGATGAACTCACTGTAACGAACAAATGTACATGCTGTCAACATTGGTGACATTTGTTCAGTTCCCCAAACATCCATGTATATAGACATATTTCTCACACAGTATTTTGGGAACCACAAACGAACCCGATGCTTCTGGCACAGCTTCTTTAATTATAAAATATAGCGAGAGTAAACTACCTAATTTGTCATAAATTTTACGATTGTTAATCCTGTCAAATCTCACAATTGACATTCGTTTGGATCACCTTCTTGACCTGGATGTGCAGTTTCCAGACAGGAGCCTCGTTTCCGCTGTCCTTCAGCATCATTTTGGACTCGGCCTGGAAACTGCATTGAGAACTGCTCATAAGAAAACCACGAATGTCTGTATTTCAATTTTAAATTTTCCATCAATTGAATTGACACTTGCTGGATGTAAACAAGTGAAATTATATGAATTACATGTCAATGTGACATGAGATGAGAGAAATGCACAGAAGATGGCAATGTTTTTGTTAATAGCAATGCACATGTGAGCATGACATGACCATTGCATGCGATAAGCACATTTGATGATCGGTAATTTCAGGACAGTTTGAAAACCCTGTCAAATGTGACATTAGTTACACTATATTCTGTGTGGTCAGTTCATCTTTCAAGTAAAAGTAGGAAATCACTGGTCTTTGCTCTCAATTTATTTTTTTTCGTGTCCATCAAGGTGTATCCTCTTTGACGACGCTGAACAATCCAACAAAGTACATGTATTCTTTCTGAATTTTGTCTCTGTGGGAGTCAAGTGGCCGAGGTTTCTGTGGAATCTGCCATACACTACTCACCGTGTGAACATGTTTAACGCCTCCTGAGGATGATCTGTATTTTATGTTTAACCGCCGGCTTTGGAAGTCCGTACAGTTAGAAGCACTCGAAATCTGAAAAGAGATAAATGACAACTCAGATATAGTAAGAAGGCTACCAAACAGCTGGCCTGACCAGGGGATCCGACGTATCCCAATCAGATCAGTCCAAACTGTCCAACTAATGCGCAGGTCTATTGACCAATATTTGACATTTTGTCATGTGATTTGTTCAAACCAATAAATGGAACAAACAATATATTGGGCATTTCAGACTAAATATGTAATTAAGATATAATTAATATGCACAGGAGCAACAATACTATAACATCCCCCCTCTGGCCATGCTGTACAGCACCTCTATATATATGCCAAATTTGAAAGGCCTGAACAATATACATGTAGAACTTTACAAAACAGACCAACTGTCAGAAGACAGTATATGGAGGGCTGGAATACTGAGACTGGCCGGGTGTTTGGAAAATACAATACATTCAGAATGGATTAAAAATTTGTTTCCAATAATAATTTCATCCCAGAAAGTGAAGCAATAGAAGTTTATATCTGATAATTGTCTTCATATTCCAAGCAGGAATTTTTGGAAACAGCCGGTCAATGACTCTGAATGAGTGGAGAAGACATGTTGTAATCAGCACAGATGGACTGATTTTCGCTGGTGACGAGAGCTCAGTAAAAGCTCCAGATGATGCTGGACTCCAGAAAAATAAAGTACAATGTCGATAAGGATAAACTTCCATACCATCAAGAAATAGAAATTGTAAAATCTGGTATTCAACTGACTTTTGTTGCTTGGGAGGCCAACACCCTGCTATGAGGCACTGACAAAGAACACTTATGAGGAAGGTTTAGGACTTTCAACTTTCAACTAACTTTTGATTCCACATTCATTCAAAGCATGTCATTGTTGTTGGTCACCCTACTCGCCAATAAAATTATCATATATTTTGCCTCAAACTTTTCTCCTTTTGATCAGTGATATGTACACTCTAAAAGGTCATCCCTAGTGTATATCCTCCAATTCAAATAGGCTATTCTCCCTCATTATAATGCTGTAGTTGGGAGACAAAATATTGAGCGCACTATAGGCGAGTCACATTATAGTGAGTCGTCATAACAGTGCTAGCATACATATTACTGATGTGTTTGGTGACATAACAGTGGTCATGCTATACCAAAACCTGGTTCACAATGAACCGTGTAATAATGAGAGGCAAGTGTACTATATAGATCCTGCACACAGGATTATGAACAATCCTGAAAGACGTTCCTCATCATTCATGTCATTGCCAAGGCTCATAATGTCACACATGTATTTATAGCATGTACCATTATGCCAAATGACTTTGCATTATGTAGTCTTCCTTTGATCACGAAAACCAGCATTGTGACGGAGGACTGAAGAATACAAATTATCTTCCCTTGAATCTAATTCCCACCATATTTGGATGAAGGCCACGTCTAGTTCAGAGACCCCAAATTATTTTTAATTAATAACTGAGCAGACAACAATGTCTAACAAATCTGGAATTATGAAACAATTCTGACATTGGGAACATTTAATTAAATTGGATGATAAATTATTGGAAGTTGGCTATAGGCTTCCATAGTTTGATGATTTTCCAGAGAAATGTGCATGGAAATTGGAACTGAGATTGATATGACAAGGCGAGGAATGTCTTTAACAGATGAAGGATGCAATGAATCTTGTCGAACTTAGGCTGGCTATGAAGGGAAATTATTCAGTAAGATATATAAGAAAGGTCAGTTCCAGAGAGTCGATTTGACTAGGGTGGGGTATCTGTGACTCCTTAGTTGTGCATTTCTACAAGTTTTGGAGGACAAATGGCTCCAAACTAGGATGAAAGTAACTCCGAAAATGGAAGTCACTGTCATATAGTATTCTATATTTCGGCTGTGATTATGCCATGGTCAGGAATACACACCCTAGTTTATGTGAAACTAATCTGTGGGAATAAAGAAAATGGCCCTAACCCAAGGCCACAATATAAGTATGTCAGAAATCATCCGTCATTGTAGCAATATGGTATGGTAATCCCTCTAGTAATTCAATCCCCCTACTAAAGTTCAATCACCTCCAATTTTGGGGACAAATTTCAATCAGCTGTTCCAATAAATTTGATCACCCACTAAAATGATTGAAATAATGGATTATATGCAGGATTTTGAACCACTTTGTTAACCTGTTCTAATAAATTTGATCAACCCTGATTTAATAGTAAAAAATTTCGCATTTTCTTATTGAATTATTAGA
>JAVTVY010027688.1:0-10899 GCA_036873755.1 Hanleya hanleyi
ATACTAAATCTATAGCCACCAAAATATTCAATTACTCCAATGCTGTCAAGGAATTTGACTGGAACTTATACACGTCAGGAGGCTATAGTTGTGATTGTGAATCGTCGAACTTTATCTATACACCATGCAAACATATTGTGACTGGTGACCTTGATGTGTTGAGTGATAAGGATCTGAAATTACTCCTGATGAAAGGACCTAAATATAGAGAGCGAAGAAGAATAAATCTGAAGGCCGATCAGAAGATAGTCCTGTCTGCATTGGAACAGTACGTTATTGATTAGTCTAGGCGAGAAAAAGTTGAACCTACAGTACTCGCTGATTGGCTGGACCTCACCAAGAGCAAGGTCGTTGCAACAATCCGCCATATTGACAGAAGTACTCTTCCCCAGGCAAAACAAGTACTGAGAAACCTCAATTCGCAAGAAGTTCTAGCAAATCTCCAGAGTAAATTCGTCATAGTCCCAGCAGACAAAACTCCGAATAATATAATATTCATATTGACAGAAGTACTCTTCCCCAGGCAAAACAAGTACTGAGAAACCTCAATTCGCAAGAAGTTCTAGCAAATCTCCAGAGTAAATTCGTCATAGTCCCAGCAGACAAAACTCCGAATAATATAATATTCATATGTAAATATTACTATTACCAGGTGCTGGTTGAAGAATTGAGTGTAGACATATCTTCATCAAATACGCCTACTTACTCCCAAACTGCATTTACTCTGGAAGATTTATTTAACAATCACAAAAAGTTTCTCAGGGAGAGAGGTATTTGTCTTCCAACCAATCATAACGACATACCAAAACTATACTGGACTCCCAAAATGCATAAATCACCGTACAAAGCTAGATTCATAGCTGGTTCTAGAAGCTGCACCACCAAGCTTCTTTCAACCCTATTGACGAGGGCCCTTCAGGAGGTAAAAGCCTTTTGGGAAAGGTATTGCGCCACTATTTCTAAGAACTCTGGCGTTGAATGTATGCGGATATTGAAAAACTCAAAATGTCTTACGGAAGAACTTAATGCTAAAGGTCACATACCGTGCAGACATGTATCCACGTGGGATTTCTCGACTCTCTATACTACAATCCCTCATCAGGACCTTATTGACCGTCTAAGTTCGTTAACAGTATCTGTGTTCAAGAAAACTGATCGTACATATATTAATGTCGGAAGCCATAAGGCATTCTTTAGCTCTACTACATACAAGAGATATCATTCATGGGATGTTTCTTTGTTTATAGAGTTGCTTGAATTTCTCATTAAAAATATCTATGTGAAATTTAGCAACACAATATATCAGCAGCATATAGGTATTCCAATGGGAACTAATTGTGCACCCCTGTTGGCTGACCTATATCTGTTCTCTTATGAATATGACTATATGCAGGCGCTTTCAAAAACCGATCCATTCAAAGCCCGTTCCTTCTCATTCACCAAACGCTATATAGACGATCTTCTCGCTGTAGATAATCGCTATGTAAATGGCGCAGTGAAGGATATATATCCACCTTCACTGCATTTGAAGGAAACTACAGACAGCCCTACAGCCACATCATATTTAGATCTATATCTCTATAAAAATGAAGCGGGCATTCTCTCTCGTCGAATTTATGACAAAAGAGATGATTACAATTTCGACATCGTAAACTATCCCTTCCTGGACAGCAATATTCCAATGGGACCTGCATATGGCGTATACATATCTCGCTTAGTAGCATTTGCTAGATCCTGTGTTAAATGTGACGATTTTAATCAACGTCACAAAACATTGTTGCAGAAACTTATAAAACAGGGCTATTCTATCAAGCGCCTCCACTCAAAGTTTCTCAAATTTGGCGATACATATCGCATGCTGATAGCAAAATACGAACGTAGCGTGCAAGATCTATGGCGCTATGTTTCGTAACTTGTGTCTAATTCCGCTTAACCCGGGGCTAGGGGCCGTATGAACCCATGTACTTCAAGATCCTCATGGTACTCATATGAACAGTCACAATCAAAGCGTGACTGAGATACATCATTCTTTAGATGACAACTTTACAACGAATATTATGGATTAAGAATACTGATCAGCGATACGGATTTGATATTTTTGGAACATCATGATGTCTGGCCGGCATCATTGAAAACTGTTGACCGCTTCTCTCTTGCAGGAAACAAGCCTATGTTTATGTATACTATGATTGCGTTTTTGAATTTGGTGCTAATATTTTTATATGGAATATGGAATAGGTCTTTGGATTATGGACGCGGATATTCTCTAATGGACGACCGCTGAATTATGAATGACGGACTAGACGCTTGTAATTTTAACACACTGACCACTGAAATTACCTCATTTGCATCTGTAATGGATGTCTCTTAATTCAAAATATCCTTCTTTATTCAGTAGATACAACTTTTTTATCTCAATTTTAGAGAGGTACCCTGAAACCAGAATGTTTTTTGGTTCTTTCTCCTGATGCAAAAAGATCAGCTGTCAGCACAGATGAAAAGTTATAGAATCACAATAAAAAATTTACTTACCAGAGTGCAGTTTCTCAGGAACTTTGTCTAGTCCTCTATTTGGGGGGGACTTTTTGTCTGTGTAGGTTTGTTGACCTAAAAAGAAACTTTTGCAACATGCCCATTAACTGGCTGAATATCCGAAGATATTCCAGATCAAAAACGTAGTAGCATGTCATGAGCACTAGGATGGAGACATTAAAGCTAGTGTCGCCAGCCATGGTGGATACTCCATCGGTAGCGATAAAGACCGTGGTCAAGTTATTGTTATTGTTGAACACACGAAGCTGCTGAGGCGTCAGCTCCTTATCTATGCCCTTCTCTGAAACGATAAACCGAGAATGTAAGGGATCACGTCCAATTAATCGAGGCACTTTCTCGATGCCTTCGAGTTGGATCGAGAAATTTCTCGGCTGAAACCGCGAGGGCAGAACCGGGACCACTGAAGACGTCTCCCGGTTTACTCCCGGTTCTATCTCGATCGAAACGTCCCGATTTTCGAGATGGACATAACATTGATCGGTAATCTCGAAAGGGGTCCCAGTATGCATATGTCCGCGTTTTTCAAATTGGCCGTTTCTTAGCGTCTCCTGCGATAAGAGCTGCGCTTGTACCATACTTTGGGGGCGCTCCTCATATGCGCATATCGCAGCCCAAAATAGAATCCTGACAATGATTGTTTAAAGATGTCTTTCGTGTTATTCAACGTTTAATTGGTATATCCATGATCTGAAGTTTCCTGAATCCAATTGAAGGAAAATATTTCATTTATCTATATAAAGTTTAAATATAAATGATTGTATATCTGGCTAATATTTGACGCGGAATAAATGACACATCAACTGGATAATCATGATACGGAATCATCCTATAATTATTGTTCCATAAAATTATTTTAAAACAAAAAATTTAAACTGAATAAACCGGTGTATTTTCGTAAGCGTGTCTTTTTTTCATTTTGTATTATTCATTGCAGATTCGATTTTACTGAGAATTAATCTTTTGTGATATAGTTCAGGTAAAGAAATTATATCAAAGTTTGTTTCTGATAAAAGCTTGCCTGGTGGAGGTTAACGGAAATATTGACAGTCGGAACTAGAGGTGTTGATAATTCACACCACAGTCGGTCTGATAAAGCCGTCGGCTTGAAACAGCAGCGGACAGAGAGAGGTTAATTACTTTGAAAGAAAAAATGAGGGAATTTTTTTTTGATAGGTATTGAAAAGATACTCACGTTCTATTATTTATTGCTAGTTTCATGTGTCTAGCAAATTAACCAAATGATGAAACTAATTGACGCTCAATTCAGAATGCAATCAGGTCTTAGATCAACGGTCATGTGCATTTTACTATCAACAATGCCGCGTCTTGTTAGCGTGAAACACTGATAGGAATGCCCAAACACTTCGATCACGCGTTTATGTTTATATTTCCGGTTTTCAATGAATTACCAGCCGCTCCTGTGGTCTTCAATGCCATAGTATTTTTGAATACCGGAAAATCTTTGACAAAACGCGGTACAATTTTCAAGTCAAGATCCTATCAAATAAGTATTATTAATAAAAATCTCCCATTCTGATATACTTTCAGAAGAACATGTGGAGTTTATTCTAGACTTGTAGAATTTATTCCAATGCGCATCTCATAAAATGATTCAAATTCTGAAAAACAGGTTCAAAATAAGTTACACTGAATAATAATATTGAGCCACCCCATGTAATTCAATTGCTTTTTTTTCTTTCCATACATAACGTGCAGTGAAATGGCACAGTTAGAGCAAGTGCGCGACCACAAGTACACGACCACAGATCTCTGGACTGAATATCATACTAATGCAAAATGAATCATGTTTAATGTAAGTCATTATCCGTGGCTTAATGCAAATGTACTCGCCGATATTAGTGTCGCTGCCACAGAAAAGCACATATAAACCGAGTATACATCTTCCGGGTAGTTCAAACCTTCATTTAAAGTCATCTCGATTCCATTCTCCAACCAAGTCGATTTATTTCGAAGGGGATCGAGATGGACTTGTGCTTCGATAGAACACCGGGAGCGAACCGGGACAGCAATCGATAGTGATAAACCAGACCCTTCGAGACGAGATATTTATCGGTTTTACTCGTTTATCGAGAAACCGTCTCGATCGATTGGACGTGACCCCTAACATGTTGTTTACATTTTTTCATCAGAAAAATAAATTATCATTATTTGGGTCAGCGCCTCAAAAAAATGCATGAGAAAGTGGCGGGGATGAAATATGGTATATATCTTGTCGTGATGTAGTCATTCAACATTAATAGGAATGGTTATTGGCGGTTGGAAAAAGGCATTATTTTTCTCCCCGCTCCATGTACCTTCCTTCGGCAACAGCTTTGTAAAACAAGAGACCAACTGAACGCAAGATACGCCTGTAAACATGCACAGTACACAACAATATTTCTTAACCCAGAAAAGGGAGAAAAGGAGAGAATAAACTAGGAGAAAAAATGGTTCTGTGCAACAAAGGGAAGATAAGGAGATAATCATCAAATCAGCTTTCCAATGATGTTATAGGCATGAGATATTTCTATTTTAAAAGGCTTGAAATAATCTAGCAAAAACGACGAGCAGGTGGGAGTGGTTCTTTTGAAAGATCAAGGGGCATAACTCAGAAATATGTGAGACTAAGTGGTCAAGTGGACATATTCGCATGGTGCCGATTATGTGTGCCAAAGTTCAAAATTATCTGGCAGAAGCTCTGAGGTTACGTTTACAAGAGAAGGCAGCATATAAAAGTGTTTTGTCGACGATCAAGGGGCACAACATGATGACTGTGGTGGATTTCAAAAGGATAATGCCAGTTAAGCTCTTTGATCTGTTGTGTTCAGTGTAGTCACCTTGTAGATAGTAGATTTGTCGATGATCAAGACGCATAACTTCTTGTTTGGGAGATAGGATTCGACAACCCAAAGTTTTTGTGGCAAAAAAAAAATTTCTCAATGATACTTGCCAGTTTAATTCCTCTCCCTCTATCAAACTTTGTATCCTGTTCAATGAAACGAATAATTGGCAGCATTCTCAATCCGGGTGTTGCTACAAATCTTTCTGTAAAAAGCAAACAATTAAATGTGATCGTCCTTTTCTATGCACGCCCTGAAGACTGTATGGCGCCAAATGTAAACATTATGTTAGCAGATATACGCATATTTCCTCTTTTAACATATACATGTATGAGACAAATTCCCGCGTAAACTATGCGATTATGCAATCGGGATTATACAAACGGAAATTGCCGAACCGATTATAACTACACCATACGAGGGGGTGAAGAAGGTATCGTGCGCGATTTATAATAATCTGTTTCGTATGAAACTGTTAGTAGTAAAATTAAAAAAGCGCGCATCTGTTCAACCTGGCTAAGAGTAAAGTGAAAACCAGTCAGACATTTTCAAACAAATACAAGAAATAACTTTTCACCCCTCAGCTCATAGGGCTGCGGGCTCTGGTCGTTGCCATATACGTACGTCCGTCCGTCTGTCCGACCGTCCGTCAACATGTGTTGTTGTCCGCTGTATATCTGCAGATCTATCAAGTCAGACCTGTCCAAACTTTGGTGCGAGCTTCCTGTATGATGACTGATGAAATGATTAGATTTTCAGATGGCTAGGATGATTTTATGTTTTTTCATTACTTTTATTCTTATGTATTGATGGCTCCGCTTGCGCACGTTTATCTATGCCCATCGGGAACACTTGGTTGTATGTTTCCTTGCGACTTTTGAAGGTTCCCTGATACCTGCTGGGTCCATTCGAAAATAAGACCATCTGAGAATGGTTATTGTTGGCTGGAACCCCCCAGTTCTCATATATTCAGGGAGCTTACATGATGCAACAATTATTCAACATATGCATTACCCTCGGGAGGATGTCCCCACCCCTGGGACACTAAATGTATTAGTTTTTAACTTTTTCCTGTCCACAGCTTCTCAGCCCCGTGTGATACTAACCTACCTAATGTTCACGTATGAGATGCAGCGTACATTGTTTTTTCACACACACATGATGAATCACCTACAATATTTTCCTTTATAATAATTACTAATAGGTTGATATTTTATTTCAGAAATATAATATGAAATAACTGGCAGGGGAATCCCCACAATACTCGACTCCGGTTACTTTTGAATTTCATGTCGCCTTAATTGAAGGACGACATTTACATTCAATTTTGCTATCAAATCATTCGATTCCACATCATATGATTTACCCATAAGCTTTTGCACGAACCATTTAACACATTTAACTTACCATGTTTATGAAAACTGAGTTGCTAAAGTTTGGATGCACATTGTGCATATCATCAATTTCTTGAATTGAATTGAATTTGTGGCCTTTCATCGGACTGACAGATGGTGGCATTTAGTTGTCAGTGTGGTGGTTTCGTGTTCAGAGAGCTTCCCTTGACCATCATGTCAGCACACCTACCACTTACCTCGAGAGCATGTCCCCACCCCCGGGGTATCGAGCCCCACCCTCTATATCCTCCACCAAGCCTCTCTCTACCCCATACCCTCATATACTCCAGGAGCTTACACTACCCTCTGGAGTATGTTCCCACTCCCAAGCACCAAGCCCCACCCTCTGTCTTCAAAATTAACCCTCGCCCGACCCTCATATATTGCGTTTGAGCTTATGTATCCAATACATCTTGACAGAAAGTTGAAATTTGTATGTAATCTGCAATGTTGGTATAATTCTGCCAACCCTTAATGAATTGCAACCCCAAAAGGGCTCGCCGATGTCATGCAATACATGTCACAACTAATCAATATTTGAAATATTAGATGCATTTGTGAACTTTCACCATTTTAACACAAAGTCAGACGTCAAGACTGTGAAAAAAATCTTCAAAATTTCTTTTCGTTACTATTTTAGACGATTACCAAGGATGTGCATATGTTGTGGGTGTCCCGACTGTTTTATTCTGACCAGTGAGATGTTGCAATTTTTTGTCACTGGTACAGCATAATGCTTTTATATTTTGTCACCGAACATGTTACCGTACCTTGGAAATTATTTAAAACTAGTGATTAGGAGAGCCCATTTTTAGACGGACTCGGGGCAACTTTGAACCAGTTTGCATACCTCAAGCTTATGCTCCCCCTCCCCAAATATAATAATGAAAAGGTTGAGCCTATGTCAATCATTGCGTCTTTGCCAATAACTTTTTATCACACACATGCGCATTTGCATAATCTTCCCTTGCTACTGATCAAGCTACACTTTCATGCATGCTGTAATCCCAGCACACCGCTCACGTGAAAACATTTTATGCAAAGTCTATTCTATATGGGACGTAAACCACACGAACCATATCCTACTTGACTAACAAAATCGGGCTGAGGGGTCCACGGACCTTTCAGGTGCTTTTCTGGAATTCATGTGAATATTACGAACCTACTTTGTTGGAGTTTTAATTAAGTTACTAGCCTACATTTCTATAATTTTAATAAAATGCTACTCCAATCAATTTGCTAAAGAATGGCCTTAAGATATTTTGGCGTTGCATACAAGACAATGTAATTGACTGGATATTGGTGCCCGCTAAGCATAACGATTATCCAACTCCTCCACTTGAATAATGTTTATATAGGTGGGGGTATCCCGTGTTCATATCGTTTACCATCTTAAACACTTCGTTTACTGGCATATCTTTTTTTACAGATATTGTTTGAGTATGCTAATGATTTCATGTAACTCCTAAACACACGAATAAACAAACTGCTCAGAAACTAAACACTTAAACGCATACCTGAATACTCTAAGCGTCACTTAAATTACAGTGTAAGTACCATATAAAGGACCGATTCCCCAGGTGTGGGGGGGGGGGCCTCGGTGGCCGAGTGGTCTAAGGCGCTTCGCTGGTGACCGCTTGCCTCACACCGCTGACCCGGCACGGGTTCGAGCCCAGCTGGTCCATGTGTGAAAGTTTGTCAGTTACTTGCCGAAGGGCGGTGATTCTCTCCGGGTACTCCGGCTTCCTCCACCAACCAAACTGACTGTCACCATATGAGTGAAACAAACTTGAGTGTGACATTAAGCCAAATTCCCTCCCTCCCTCCGATTCCCCAGTATTGAGCGTGGAGGTAATGGCGTCACGTGGCGTGACATGGCGATGACGTCACGGATGACGTCATTTTCGGTGACATGACTTCCGGGTCAAACGTCACTTCCGGGGCAAAGGTCATTTCTACTTCTAAAGTAGAACGTACGCTTATTGCAGTTATTTCCATGTTAGTCCCAACGGACAAGCCCCGCAAGGACATTTGCGGCATGGGGTGTGGCACTAGGTTTTATTTGTCTCGAGCTGTAGAATACGATGGGAGGGATCTCAAGGCCATGTGGTGAATTCGCCAGATTGCGTCGTGTGAGGTATCAAAGTGAAGCACTCGTGAGGTAGCATCAGACTGGATGTGTGTGTAGTAAAAGTAGGGCTACGGTGCGCATTCGCAGACAGGGAATTTAGAGAAACGGGCCTTGGATCGAATGTGTTGGGGTCGAGTTGGGCCCATAGCGGGCGTACGGGATCGTGCGGTGTTAAGTTCTCCTCCAGGCCGATCAAGTCATGGGTAGGTGTATGTAAAACTTTTCCCGAAAAATATCCGGAAACACAGACTTTACCCCTAAGATATGGAGAAAAAAAAACCTATCAAAAAGGTTTAGATGGGTCATTATCGATTCCCAGCGGATTGTGGCCTTCCGAGAGGTAAGAGATAGCGAGTGCATGTTTTCACGCATTTTACACCTAAAACATGGAGAATAACTTCCGTCAAACGGGCCTACTTGATCTATTCTTAATGCCTTAACGCCTTATCTTAACGCCTTATAGCCCCAGCATGACACCTTTGACTCCCTATCGTAACGCCTTAGCGCATTATCAACCGTTCAATCAACGTACAATTAACTAGTCCAATGATATATCAACAAGAACAACAAACATATTAAGTATTCCACATTTTATTATCCCCTACATCAGAACACACACACGCTGCGAAGCTGCTATGGGTGTATTTACAAGTCTGGTATGCTCTTGTCCAATCAGAAGCCGCCATTTGAGAAGGCGCAATATCCAGTCATGTTTGTTCTTGTCCGTGACACGTATTCTCGGATGCTCTTGTCCAGTCAGAAAAGCCAGTAGTGGGGCATTTGAATGGGCGTATACTGGAGAGTAGTAGAGAAAGGGGCCATGTTCGGTCTGGCTACCTGGCTGTGTGGATATGGGTGTGTGGTGTATCTCATCCAAGTGTGGTGTGCAGGGTGGTGCGCTCTCGTGGGATGACTTGAATTGAAAGTCGCATCATGCTGTGCATGCACAGTCTGGTAGTAGTAGAGAAAGAGGGTATTTTGGGGGACGCAGTAGCGTGTTTGGGCAATCTGTAGTTATATCTCATCGAAATATATCGTGAAGGGAATGTCGTATTGAAGCCTTCATCGATAAAAACAAGTTCAGAAATGTCCATATATTTTATTATCCTCAAAGTTACATCATACCCAAACTGGGGGAGCCGTCCTATGTATGTTAATTATGGTGTTTATTCACGGAATAAAAATTGAAATACCAAATACCATGTTAGGCACAAGTGTTCATAGAGCTGACTATAACGATCAGCATATCCGACGGGATGGTCGGCCAGCTTGGTAACGAAAAACACCCTCTCCGCGATCCATTGGATGTTAGGGCGTTCTTGATGGGCCCATTTCAAGACATCCAATTGGTCCACTTGAGTCAATAGTGTCCCTAGAAACGCACGATTAATGATGGTAAACGACTGATGAAGTACCCGGATGTTACTGCTTGGGTAAAAGTACCGGACTTCGTTGGTTTTCTTATGACGCAGCAAATAACCGAAAGCCAGATTTAACTTGATGGCTGTAGTTTGGTCATTGCACATGGCTTCCACGTATCTGTGTAGAGAGGCGAGGTCCACCAACCGGAAATTGTATGTCTAGCAGCGGACGATGAAGGTTGAAACATCGTCGGATCATGGAACACTGGTTCGTGGAGATGTCACTTACTACACTGGTATCCGGTAAGAGATCGCTACGAACATTCACTGGATCTTCCTTAAAATTTTCGATGTCAGATGTATCACCCGGATTCGTATCGCCGGGGTCCGTCTTGAGATATCCAGGCCCTCTTCAACTGTAGGTATGGGCAAGCTGGACATGGGCTCCTTGCTCGGCAAGCGTTGGATAGGTGGTGTCTCCGTACGTTTCATCTCTCCTTGCTCCTCTTCAGTGAGAAGTTGTTGTCGTGGTGACGGACCATGAATCAAATGTTGTTGCTGTCTTAACTAATTGGGCAGTTTGAAAAGTTTAGCACAGTTGCATTGTTTCATTGCTCCCT
>JAVTVY010027689.1:0-10000 GCA_036873755.1 Hanleya hanleyi
AGTCAAATTCTTTAACATGTATAAGCAATTCAAATGTTTAACTACAGTAGATTTAAGTGAATATTCCTTTATGTTCTTTCATATAGTTAGATAGAGACATTTATTATGTTGTTAATTTTATAGGTTAACCGATTGCCACAGTCCATTGTCACACCAGACAATAAGAATGGCAAATAATGGGATTGTGGGAGTCATGATGTTCCAGGCCTATTGGTTCTGTCCAGGTTGGTTATTCATCATGTATACATCATAATGACACCATACTGATAGCAAGTCTATACAGTTTAGCTATGCTATATAAATATGTGCATAGTGGTAATGCGAGTATGTTTGAGTTTAAGTTAATGAGCTATTTAGTCTCTCACATAAGTAGTGAATAACACTATGGTATTTAGGGTCTATTAATGAGATCTTAATTGACACAATGTACTTTTGTTAAGTGCAAGTCTGTGACTTTAAAGGAAGTTGTGGATGTCTGAGAGTAGCTAATAGTATTACATGGAAACTCATGATATTCTGGTAAACATGGTAAAGGAGAAATTAAATTAAAGCGGTACATTGATATTTTGTGTATGCCAAATGCATAACGTGTATGACGCGGATGATTTAATCTGATGCATGGTTCTGTTTTGTACAGATTTGCTCATGTCTCTTTTGTTTACATTTTATTTTGTAGTCATGTAAATCGCCACCTGGTCAGAACAGATAGACTGGTTGGTCACCGTTTAGATGCGTTTAGATACGTTTTATATCCGTTTAGATGCGTTTAGATACGTTTTATATCCGTTTAGATGCGTTTAGATACGTTTTATATCCGTTTAGTTGTGTTTAACTGCACTTAGCTAAGGTTTGAATAATCTTTAGCTGGATAACACAGCATCTGTTAACCTACTGTTTCTATGAATAAATTGAGTTATTTCCCTACATGAACTCGGAGTATTCTGGTTTGTTTATTGGCTAATTCAGGTAGCCTACACATGGGCACTGCAACATTGGGGTAGTTTCACCTAAAACTGTTAGTTCTACCCACTCTGCATCTTTAGTCTGGATTCTCTGATGTTCAATTCATGACAGTTATAGGATTCCACTCACCTACATATACGCTCATGTTGTATGTATATGATGACCTAATCACTTTGTTTTCTTGTGTTCCAGTTCACAACAGTTTAACATAGAAGATACTGGTGTAAAACAAGCGCAGATACTGGAGAAGTGAAGTGCCATGCTGAAAAACAATACAAACACACCAACAACTTCATTTGATATAATCACATAGTTTGAATCCCTTGCTTGTAATTGGAAGACTAAATGATTTGGAGTGGTGTGTTTTTCTGGATTATTTCAGCGATATTGCACGAATGTAAAGGTTTGTGGATAGCCAATTACCAGTAACCTGATTGGCTGAATGTACCAGAGACTTCCAAGTTCTTCCTCATTGAGATAGCCAATTACCAGTAACCTGATTGGCTGAATGTGCCAGAGACTTCCAAGTTCTTCCTCATTGAGATAGCCAATTACCAGTAACCTGATTGGCTGAATGTGCCAGAGACTTCCAACTTCTTCCTCATTGAGATAGCGATGACCAGTAACCTGATTGGCTGAATGTGCCAGAGACTTCCAAGTTCTTCCTCATTGAGATTAGACATCTTGCCCAGAAACTTGGATTCACTTGTGACGTCACCAAAACCGGGCATTTGCATAAAATGCCTGAATAACATATTTTGCACTTTTTTAAACTCCGGATCTCTGCAACTGTTTGTAGTACATGTATTTATATGTGATACATGATATTTTAATCAGAATTCTGAGACACCTTTCCCTCCCAAGTATGACCTTAACCTAACCTAACCTTTGATCAGTATTAACCAAATATGATTATCAAACAATACTATGTTAACATCTTACATCTCACTGTTTTCATTCAAAAGCATTACCTTCTGAATACATGTATATCCATTTTACTGTGAATAAATAGTACAATAATGCCACTGTCAGCTGGTCTTCAAATTGCTGATTGAATTGCATAATGTAATTGTCCATGATGTTTCCAGTGACATCATGATTCCCACTTTGTTGGAAGGCCCTCGAATATATAAGATTTGCCTTGGATTTGAGCAAAAAATCTCGCATTTCACTCAGCAGCATTATTGAGAATTTTAGGAGTATGATGTAGCTTGACAATTTAGTGTTTTCACCCGGAACTTTTGATTTTTATGTGGGAACCATGATGATCATCTTACGGGGTTCGCAAGAAACATTGATTGCCTCATGCAAATACCTAAATTCGCTAACGGATTATGTACAAATGCACATGCCCATAGAAGAATTCTATTTGATGTCTGTTTAAAACATGTGATGTGAGCTTTACAGTAGTTCCTCTTGACCTGCAAAAAAATTGTAATGTACAGTATTGTTCATGTATTACATGTGCCGTACATATAATAACCTTCGTGTTTTCTCCAACCTAAATACTTGCTTCTATTTAATTGTGACTAACTTGACTATTATCAAAATTTGTTTCGAAGCAATACCATTTACAAAGTTTTATCAGGTTGGGAAACAAGTTCATGTTGAAATAATTATTGTCACTGTCGTTAATGGTAGAACCATGGACTACTTGAATACTTTACAGAGATAAAAATCTTTTCAATAAACTACGTTTTACAAGTGATCCACCTTGACAGTAATCTGATAAAGCTGCTACACCAACTCCATTAACCTGAGTGTTCTCCCATATATACTGACAACGTGGCTGCCCATTGGCTATTTACCTTGTTTATGTAAATCATAACTGAACCATACATTTCATTATTGTAAAGGTAAAAAGATGAAAGTTATCATTTGAAAGCCCTTTTCACTTATCTTACAGAAAACTTACATTTTACAAATTTGAGTGCACACTGAGCTGACATTTTTTTTGTCTATGTAGAATTGAATTTAATTTCAGCGTGTTTTCAATGTGGATACATCAAGGTTGTTGAACTTCTGCATTTCAGTTATTTGTGAAGTTTCAAGGACACTATATGTATCTTTCGACATCTTGCATAGAATTGCCTTGAGACATCTTCAAATATCTTGAGACATGTGTTCAGATGTCTTAAGATGTCTTGAGATTTTCATAAGATGTCTTAAGACAACTGCCAAGATGTCTTAAGACATCTTATGGGGCATGCATCAAGATGTATTGAGACATGTACTATGATGTCTTAAGACGTCTTGAGACATCTGTTACAGTGTCTTGAGACATGAACTTGTCTTGAGATGTTTCGAGACCCATTTTACAGTGTCTTGAGACATGCACTAACTTGTCTTGAGATGTCTCGAGACATATTTTACAGTGTCTTGAGACATGCACTAAGATGTCTTAAAACGTCTTGAGACATATTTTCCAGTGTCTTGAGATGTCCCAAGACAACATGCTCCAGTGTCTTGAAGTGTCAGCAATTTCTAAGACATGTCTTTAAGATGCGTGTATAGACACGTCTTCAATTTATAAGACATGTCTCAAGACATCTCAAGATGTCTTTACATCCATATCTTGAGATGTCTTGAGGCATGTCTTAAGACGTCTCATGACATGGTGATGTGTGCGTATGCGGACCCAAGATTCATGCTGCTGAAGATCATGTAGAGGCTCAGCTGTACATGGTAAAACATCACTAAACTCGTGTGAAGAGGAAAGGCAAAGCCAGCGCTCCCACGCCTACTTCTAAGGCTACCGGTACCGCGATGCCGAAGAAGCAGCGAACAGTCAACCGAAATAAGAGTGAGGGCGAGAAGAAGAAGTTGGGAGAACTTATCCAAGCCCGCTAGTAAGGGAAAGAAGCAGTTTTGACTCGTCGGTGAGTGCTTCCGCCCCGTCTGGGACACCGAACCTTCAGCTCAGCACGAGTATGGGGGGGGGAGGAGGGGTTCCACCGGGCGCGACGCTCTTATGTCGCAGCCCGGAAATGCCGGTAGGAGGCCGTCTGATGCAATTTACAGCCTGGTGGAAGCGCAACTGTTCAGTCGCCGTAGCACGGCAAATTTTCATGGAGGGATATCGGATGACTTGGAGTCTTCCAGGCCATCCACCACCGTTGACAGGGCTCCTGTTGGTAGTCCCGGAACGCGGAACAGGAATCTGTTGTACGGGAATAAGTACGCTTTCTCATAGCCAAGGCGGCTGTCATGGCTGTACGAGAGGTTCCGAATTAGCCAAGTTAACATGGCATCGTTCATTCCTTTACTACGCCATGATGCCTCTCAATGAACTTACATATATTCCGGGATCACACGGCTGCTTGGGTCGTTCGGCTCTATCCGGCAATAAAACAACCTCTCACAGCTCTCTGTCCATTTGATTTATCGAGTTCGGCAAAGAGTCTGATTGCCGTGAAGAGCTCATCCGTCTGCAATCAGTCTTCAAACATCAACGGTCGGTTGAATTCTCCGTCATTATCTTTGTACGGCCGGTCACGTGCGCACGATACGTTGCTGATCACGTGACACGTACGAATATAATGGCGGAGAATTAAACTGACCGTTGATGTTTGAAGACTGATTGCAGACGGATGAGCTCTTCGCGGCAATCAAACTCTTTGCCGAACTCGATAAAACAAATGGACAGAGAGCTGTGAGAGGTTGTTTTATTGCCGGATAGAGCCGAACGACCCAAGCAGCCGTGTGATCACGAAGTATACATGTAAGTTCATTGAGAGGCATCATGGCGTAGTAAAGGAATGAACGATGCCATGTCAACTTCGCTAGTTCTGAATGCGGTTACGGGTCGTTTTTTTTAATATCAGGATGTTTTTGTTGTCCAGGGAATAGGAGGATGGTGGTCGGTCCTCGGTCTACGGCTCCGCAGCCGCTTTATCCGGATCGAGAAATTCGAAATGGAAACTCTGAGATCGGTGTGCGCCGGCTTTCGGGTCGGCATGTCAATAGATTTAAAGGGCGCGAATTTCCATATACCCATCCACACGGATTGCAGGAAATATCTGCTGTTCGTCATCGATGGCAAGGTAACGGAATTCTTGGCATTGCCATTTCTACACGGGTAATAGATGCCCTATCTATCGCCCTACGGTGGTCTGATGTGGTCATCACCACTTACCTCGATCGACGATTGGTAGGTCAGGGGCCTGTCGAAAACGGCGTTTACCTATACGATCAGGTTGATATTATTGCACACGCTTCTGAGCCGCCGGATAGTCAAGGTACCCAAGTCAAAGGTGACCGCGCTGATCTTCTGATCGAGTGGGTCCGGCCATCGCTGTCCAACCAAGAACTCCTGGGAGAAGTTCTAGCGGTGTTATACACCTGACGTACACTTGCGGCGCGGGAGCTTCTCCGACATTTTGGGTGGCGGGTCAGTCTAGGCAAAGTTGTACTTTATGGTCCACTTCGACGCAGACCTATTCAGATATATCTAATGTGCTCCTGGAAAAAAAGCGCTGGACATCATAGCCACCAATCCCGATAGATTCAGTTATCTCATCAGTCCTGAGCTGATGGCGGGACCGGGACAACCTCATCACCGTTGCATCCGCCGAAACCGATTCTGGTCATATTTAAGGAAACATCCATGGGTAACCGGGAAGTTTATCTTTACGAGAACCAAGTACAGGGAATGTGGATTGAGCAGAATCGATCTTTGCACATTAGTCTCTTGGAGATGAATGCAGTCGTCCTCGCTCTTAAACGATTTCTCCCGATCATTTTGTGGAACGTTGTTTTGGTCAGATCGGACAGCTCATCTATGGTTGCGTACATAAACAAACGGGGAGGGACCAAATCCTCCCAGCTATGTATTGTGACCTGGATTATGTTTCAGTGGTGCATACTGCACCAGATGATCCTACGAGTGGCACATATTTCGGGCATACGGAACGTGCTTTTGGACATTCTGTCCGACGGAATGACAGCTGAATGACTTGGTACTCAGACAAGTCTCGATCAGTGGTATGCACTTCACATAACCCGATTTGCTACAAAGAAAAACAATAAGCTCCCAATTTATGTGAGCCCGTTTCTGGATCCAGCGGCGCAAGCCGAGGATGCCTTAGCGATCCAGTGGTCCGGGATGTACGCTCATGCCTATCCTCTGATCCAGTGGCCCGGGATGTACGCTCATGCCTATTCTCTGATCCAGTGATCCAGGGTGTACGCTCATGCCTATTCTCTGATCCAGTGGTCTGGGATGTACGCTCATGCCTATCCTCTGATCCAGTGATCCGGGATGTACGCTCATGTCTATCCTCTGATCCAGTGGTCCGGGATGTACGCTCATGCCTATCATCTGATCCAGTGTTCCGGGATGTACGCTCATGCCTGTCCTCTGATCCAGTGGTCCGGGATGTGCGCTCATGCCTATACTCTGATCCAGTGGTCCGGGATGTGCGCTCATGCCTATACTCTGATCCAATGGTCCGGGATGTACGCTCATGCCTATCATCTGATCCAGTGTTCCGGGATGTACGCTCATGTCTATCCTCTGATCCAGTGGTCCGGGATGTACGCTCATGCCTATCATCTGATCCAGTGTTCCGGGATGTACGCTCATGCCTGTCCTCTGATCCAGTGGTCCGGGATGTGCGCTCATGCCTATACTCTGATCCAGTGGACCGGGATGTACGATCATGCCTATACTCTGATCCAATGGTCCGGGATGTACGCTCATGCCTATACTCTGATCCAATGGTCCGGGATGTACGCTCATGCCTATCCTCTAATCCAGCGGACCGGGATGTACGCTCATGTCTATGCTCTGATCCAGTGGTCCGGGATGTACGATCATGCCCATCCTCTGATCCAGTGGTCCGGGGTGTACGCTCATGCCTATCCTCTGATCCAGTGGTCTGGGATGTACGTTCATGCCTATCGTCTGATCCAGTGGTCCGGGATGTACGCTCATGCCTATCCTCTGACTTTTCTGATTCTTATGATTCTCATCAAGATCTGAAGTGAGAATTGCCAAGTCATACTAATCGCTCCGTTCTGACCGGCAAAAGCGTGGTTTAGCAGTCCATCAGACCTACTTCTAAACTACCCAGGCATGTTGCCGGATCTTCCAGATCTGCTTCGCGGAGAATGACCACCTTGTATTGGTAATAGGATAACCTAGCGGTCCGTAAAGAAGCACGATTCGAGCATTCGTGTCCGTCCGGCGCCGGACCTCGGACGAAGTGAAAAAAGCAATAAAGCGGATATGTAATACTATCATAAATAAATGTTTTACTCTTGTACAGATTCACGATTTGCAGGAAAACATGATGTAAATGTAAAGGGTTTTTGTAACCCACATTTTATGTAAGACCCTTATACTTACCTTACGGTCCTACCTCCCGCCCACACTGCATCACAAGAAGGGGGAGTACATACATACACAGAAGAAATGTTGAAATCGCAGACATCCTCAAAGAAGAATACAACGAACGCCAGTCCAAATTAAAGGAGTGACCATGTGGCTTGAGACCAGTTATTGCCTACACCAAGAATAAGAGTGTACATGCCATCCTGGTGAGTACTAAGCCACATCCATTATCATTACCCACATAAACAGTGGGAATTATCTGGGTAACTGACATGACATTAACTTATGACCGCAATCACCACAAGATCATGCATACCTCTCTGTGTGAAATGAGAAAAGCGTACCACACCACCGTACACGTTTCTCTGCGTGAAATGAAAACAACGTGCGCATGACCATACACACTTCTCTCTGTGAAATGAGGAGGGTGTACCACAGCACCATACACACTCCTATATGTGAAATCGGAATAAAGTCCAATATGACCACACATACTTCTCTGTGTGAAATGGCAAAAGTGTACCACATGACCATGCATACTTCTCTGTGTGAAATGGCAAAAGTGTACCACATGACCATGCATACTTCTCCATATAATGGGAATGGTGTAGCACAGGATCATACATAATTCTATGTGCGAAATGGGAACAGTGTGCCACAGCACCATACACACACCTCTGTGTGAAATGGGAAGGGTGTTTCGCAGAACCATAGATAATTCTCTGTGCGAAATTGGAACAGTGTATCACAGGACCTTACAAACTACTCTGTGTCAAATGAGAACAGCGTACTGAGGGACCATACATATGTCTTTGTGTGAAATGGGAACAGTGTACCGTAGGACCATATCCACTTCTTTGTGTGAAGTGGGAACAGTGTATCACAGGACCGTACATACTACTTTGTGTGAAATGGGAACAGTGTACCAGAGGACCACATATACTTATCTGTTTGAAATGGGAACAGTGTACCGGAGGACCATATATACTTATCTGTGTGAAATGGGAACAGTGTACTGGAGGACCATATACACTTATCTGTGTGAAATGGGAGCAGTGTACCGGAGGACCATATATACTTATCTGTTTGAAATGGGAACAGTGTACCGCAGCACTATATATTCTGTAGTGGAGAGAGCACGAGTAACTGAAGATTATTTTCCAAGACTACAGTTGAGACTGCTTTGTCCAATGAGAACTGAATCACTGCACCTTAGTACCATACATACATCTCTTTGGGAACTGGGAACAGTGTACCACAGTACCTTACATTCTTCGCTGTGTGAAATGACAAAAGTGTACCACATGACCATGAATACTTCTCCATATGAAATGGGAATGGTGTAGCGAAGGATCATACATAATTCTATGTGCGAAATGGAAACAGTGTGCCACAGGACAATGCACACTCCTCTGTGCGAAATGGGAAGAGTGTATCACTGGACCATACATGCTACTCTGTGTGAAATGGGAACAGTATACCGCAGGACCATATATGCTTCTTTGTGTGAAGTAGGAACAGTGTATCACAAGACCATATACACTTCTCTGTGTGAAATGGGAACAGTGCACAAAAGCACCATGCATACATGTCTGTTTGAAATTGGAAAATTTTACCACACGACCATACATAGTTCTCTGTCTGAGATGGGAAGAGTGCACCATACTATCATACATACTTTTCTGTCTGAGATGGGAACAGTGCACCATACTACCATACATACTTCTCTGTCTGAGATGGGAACAGTGCACCATACTATCATACATACTTCTCTGTCTGAGCTGGAAACAGTGCACCATAATATCATACATACTTCTCTGTCTGAGATGGGGACAGTGCATCATACTATCATACATACTTCTCTGTCTGAGATGGGAACAGCGCACCATACTATCATATAAACTTCTCTGTCTGAGATGGGAACAGCGCACCATACTATCATATATACTTCTCTGTCTGAGATGGGGACAGTGCATCATACTATCATACATACTTCTCTGTCTGAGATGGGAACAGCGCACCATACTATCATATATACTTCTCTGTCTGAGATGGGAACAGCGCACCATACTATCATACATACTTCTCTGTCTGAGATGGGGACAGCGCACCATACTATCATACATACTTCTCTGTCTGAGATGGGAACAGCGCACCATACTATCATACATACTTCTCTGTCTGAGATGGGAACAGTGCATCATACTATCATACATACTTCTCTGTCTGAGATGGGAACAGTGCACCATACTATCATACATACTTCTCTGTCTGAGATGGGAACAGTGCACCATACTATCATACATACTTCTCTGTCTGAGATGGGAACAGTGCACCATACTATCATATAAACTTCTCTGTCTGAGATGGGGACAGTGCATCATACTATCATATATACTTCTCTGTCTGAGATGGGAACAGAGCATCATACTATCATATATACTTCTCTGTCTGAGATGGGAACAGTGCACCATACTATCATATAAACTTCTCTGTCTGAGATGGGAACAGCGCACCATACTATCATACATACTTCTCTGTCTGAGATGGGAACAGTGCATCATACTATCATATAAACTTCTCTGTCTGAGATGGGGACAGTGCATCATACTATCATATATACTTCTCTGTCTGAGATGGGAACAGAGCATCATACTATCATATATACTTCTCTGTCTGAGATGGGAACAGTGCACCATACTG
>JAVTVY010027690.1:0-11792 GCA_036873755.1 Hanleya hanleyi
CGAGGTAGGGAATAAATCACCTTGTGTAATCAACCTAATTAACCAATTAACAACGGTAATAAAGCCCCTGTGTGTTAGTTCACATGTTTCAAACAAAATTCATGTCCCAAAATTTAACAGTATATACTACTCAATTCTTCGGGAAGACTAAGCTTATATACATTTTGACACAAGTGAGTGAGCGAGTGCATAGGATTCAATATAACTTTCAACATTGTTTCAGTCATATAGCCACGAACCATGTAAGCACCCACCCAGACATATGGCAAGCCAAAGTGCTTTTTATTCGAGAATTTCCGATATCGGAATTGAAATTTCCGATATCGAAAATTCATGTCCTTCAATTTCTGATATCGGAAATTGAATTCTCGATATCGGAAATTCAATTTCCGATATAGGAAATTGCAATTCCAGATATCGGAAATTGCAATTCCCGATATCAGGAATTAGAATTTTCGATATCGGAAATCGAGAATTGCAATTTCCGATATCGGAAATTCGGAGACAATTTCCGATATCGGAAATTCAATTCCTGATATCGGAAATTCAATTCGATATCGGAAATTGTCACTGAATTTCCGATATCGAAAATTGCAATTCTAGGTTAAGTAAAGCTTCCAGAGCTTTCATTTCCCATATCTGAAATTCAGTGACAATTTCCGATATGAGAAATTCTATTTCCGATATCAGAAATTGAATTCCTGATATCGAAAATTGTCACTGAATTTCAAATATGGAAAATTCTAATTCCCGATATCAGAAATTCTATTTCTGATATCTGGAATTGCAATTTCCGATATCGGAAATTAGAATTTCCCATATCGGGAATTCAATTTCTGATATCGGAAATAGAATTTCCCATATCGGAAATTCGGAATAAAAAGTACTTTGGCTTGCCATACAGACAGGTTACATTCTTGCCACTTCAAAGAAGAAATCTTTGAAGCAGCATGGAACCAGACACCCTCCATCCACCCCATAAAACACTTAGGACAGCACACAATTGTACACTGCTAATACATACATAGATTATATATTTTGTCATAAAAACAATTCCTTCACATATTGCAGATGAATGCCATTACAATTAGGTCTACAATATGCCCCATTCATGTATGCCTGGGTCTATAATATGCACCATATGCAGCTTTAGATAAGCGCGCGAGGAAGATCGCACCTAAACTCCGGGGAGGGGCACCGTATTGCGACCGAAAAGTGGGCGAGCGCAGCTCCAAAATGTCTCCAGATGATGCACCCGAGTGGGCTCTACAGGTCGGTCCACTCAACTCTGAGGACGAGGAAACGTCATTTTGAACTTTTGAATATTTCGAAAATTAAAAAACAATATGGAAAACAAAACTTGAACGAAAATATATATATGTGATTTCCATATTTCTTTGGACTATATTTTATCTCTCGACCCTTTGTAGTATTTGCTTGCGGAATTTCAATCTAAATATTCGGTACTTTCTTCTCTTGATATTGAACTTGATCGTTGAAGTTTTCCTTAACGTTTTATACATTAGTGTCGTTTTCTCATTATGCATGTGCATGTGCATAATCATTACAATAAACCTATATAGTTAGTTCGAAACTTAGATGATTTTTCCATGTCACCTTTCAATACTATTGCTACTTCTGCTAGGAAATGATTGTTTTATTGTAGGTCAATATGATACATATCATTTCAGCACGCTGTGGTCAGTGACATTACTTGTACAGCTCTTGTTTACTTCGCGTTTCGTCAGTTGGATTTTATGTAAAATTTATTATTTAACTGTGTATAGTTTAGATTGCCAAATAATGAGTAAAACTGTGTGTTAAAGTTTGTCCGTTTTAATTAGTCGTCTACTTTGGAGCGTCTCGAAAATCAATACCTTAGCTAACTCTGCAAAAATTACCCGTTTTTTTTTTGCAACGTATATAACAAACCGAACTCTACAAAATGACTACCATTACTCTCTGATATTGATGATGTTTCACGCCTGAAATAACTTTGTAATTCTCTCCATAAATAAAACTCCACTGCTGTAGTTTCATGTACCAGGGCTTAATTACATAGGCAGATACCCTACTGTGTTCGTTTTCACGGATACAAAGGTCAAAGGGATATAAACGGGACACCCAGGAGCCACCTGTTATTACTTTATAGGGTATCAATCTTTGTCAACTGGAACACGAATACAATATGACGTCTTTCTATGTAATGAACCCCGGTGCATCAAACTATAGTACATAGTTCATATGCAGAAAATTTCAAATTTATTTCAAGCGTAATATATTATCAATATCACGGAGTAATGATGGTCAGTCTGTGAAGGTCAATTTTTTACTCACTGCACAGAAAGTAAATTTATGCAGATAACAATTGATGTTTGACAGGCTCCATTGTAGACGACTAATTAAAATGGACAGTTATATTTGTATATTCATGATGATTTGGCATGGTAAGCTTTCGTAAAGCCGATAACATTCTTCTGACTGGTATGCCGATATTAGATTCTGCTTTCATCTTTGGTCGCAGCTAGGATATAAGATGAGAATCGCAAATCATACCATTTTTATTTGTATATTCGTTCTTCTCGATTTCTTTGCATCCGGATAGCTATGACTGTTGTAAATAGAACATGACTAAAATTTAGATACAAATGCAAAAGTTTTACTTTTGATCTCGTCTTTGTGATGTTCTTTCCTCAAGCAAACTCGTGGTTTGAAACACTTTATGAGCAAACCCGAATTCGCTTGTGGAAAGTACAGCATGCACACCCTCCATAATGCAGGTAACCAGTTCTGCCAATCTAATTAACAATAAATCCCATCTGCTCCACCATTTGGATATTTGGCTTGTGGGATCTAACCGGCTTGCAGTAACTCGAGCGACAACCACAGTCCTGAGAACTATTCATAGTGCTTTGAAGCAGACATTAATGGTGGAGTAATTTTGATTGGCTCAGCCGAATCAGAAGAACTCATTTGGGATACATTTTGATATCGCCGCTGTCCAGTCATTGTGTCGACATAATCCGAGATAGATATGTGGTCTTTGGGTAAGAGGATTAGTCCAAATACGGCCGTGATGTTATAAGGCTGTTAATTCATGGGCTCTCGGAGCACCAAGTTCAACTGAAATAAGTAAGGTTCTATATAGCGGCATAAGAGATTGGAAAGCTTTGATAGAATATTAATTTATTAAGATTGCCAGCCCTGCATGTAGATGTGAGCAGTACAGCTATTACTCGAAACGTCCTTTTAAAAAGAGAGCCACTGAACGGACGGTGTTCGTGTGTGATACACCACCTTCATGGTATCTCAGTATATTTTGAGGAAGGCCTAGTTCATGCGGATAAAAGGATGGAGGACAAACTCTTCGAAGTTACGAGAGGATACTACATCGGGGGTCTCCAAAGTTAAAACAAATATACGGAGACGAACATGTAACTTCAAACAAAGGAGACGAAATATACATCACATTGGCTGACGTTTGATTCGCTCAAATAGTTTTGTATTAAAATTCATATATCACCACAAAGTTGTGTTTATTCTAACACCCATTTGTGTTATTTTCAGCTCAATTCTGGTGCTAAAATGGTTTCGACACAATCTTTTTCGCAGTGTATGGGCATATTCGGGACGGTCATGAGGTCACGAAGCTGTTTGAACAGCATATTATGATCTTCGTCCCACGGGATCTTGAATTTGAATGTTTGAGTTGATGGAAATAGAGAACTGAGGATGATTAAAATTATAACAAATGAATGAAAGAGAAGACCTGCCTCCCTTTATAATATTCCATAACGTGTTACGTGGAAAACAAATAGTAGACGTCACCACAGGGGACGTAATTATTTTTGGAATATTATAAAAGAAAGTAATTCTTCAATTTGCATTCATTTATTCTCATATTTGTCATCATCAGTTCTCTATTTCCATCAACTCAAAGTCGAGCTTCTATGCTTCGTCCTGGTGAATTCGTTCTCTGTCATGGTTCGGCTTTGTCAGACGAACAATGATTCGGGATGATGAGTATTGCAGTACCGCGCTGCTATACAGGAATATCGAATGGCGGAAACAAACATTCAGTGTTGCTTTATTTAAGTGAATCCACTCTTTGTTGGTATGCAAGATCGGTGAGGTTTCACAATTATCTGAAATGGTGATATTAAAACGAATGAGAAAGCAAAAACAGTAGGAAAATTCTAAATCTGCATATACAATGAATTTGTCAATTTTTTTCTCTTCTGAAAGTGTTCACTGAAGCTGTTTCTCTGGTCTCGCTTTAGGTCGAATTATCATTTCGAACTGACATACTGTGGTCGTGACATATCGCATGTGCCTGTAACAAGACTATGTTATGTATACCACAGTGAGCAAGAATGAACATATTTATGCAATTTATCAACAGAATAACTGCCATTACCCGAACAATATGATCGTATTACTTGGTAATCTTGCCTGCCACTATACAAGCAATATAATAATCTGTGTGAGTCCTAGTCAGAATGCTATGTTTCTGTGGTGTAACTGATGGAAATGTTAAATTGATATAGGTAGGCTTTGTTCCGGTGTTGTACAAAAGTTGACGAAAACAGAACCATTATCTACTCCAGACCAGTCATTTCACCACTAATCAGTGACCAGTGACGAAATACAGTTTGGATTCAGCCGCCACAATTGTATGTTGAGAAGAGAAGGCATCCGATAAGAAGTTACATAATATATTAAGCCCCATACATTTGTTTGCTCAAGCTTAGCCTACAGACAGGCTAACAATATGCCAGTGTGACAAAGCGATTAGACACCAATGATTAAATAATCACCAATGATCCTTGAATCCAGCAAGCTAAATATTTACCAACTTTGTCAGATAACATCTTTCTGGCAGATCTAACTGAATAAAACTCTACAAAAGCTGTCTTATATCGAACTGCAACTTCCCCGGCTCATTCTGCTCAAATCATGTTTCCAGATATGTTTCCCAGGAATGATATATAGAGGATTTTCATAATCATTTTGTATTTTCAGGAAGGAATTAATGTACTTGTTTTAAGTACACATAACACATCAGACTTGTAAATAATGAAGCACTCGTATTAACAATGTATTAACTACATATTTTATGAAAATCAGTATAAAGGATATAAATACAGATTGCCGTGTGTTAAAAATCGCACTATATAAGAAAAACCCGTATATACAAGTTAATAAACTTCGAATATGCATCTATTGTCTAGATAAAATTCACTATCTGCTGGGCTGTGATAATTGCTTGTGTTCAATTATGCCAAATTATATGATCCGTTTCGATATGGGAAGTGCTACCTAAACTATTTATACCAGGATCATGACTAAGTAACTATAAGCATTTAACAGTCACCACAGGTGCTCAATCCCGGTGTCATCAAATGCTTTCGAAATGTGCTTGCGCTATATGAGGCTACTGATACGTTCAAATTATACCGATTCTCAGCAATTATTACTGAACTATGCAATAATAATTCACATCGATGTCGTAACGTTGTAAATAAAACGATTACATTTCCATAACATACAGTTGTCTGTATCATACTATCAAATATTATTCAAATGTGCGATTATATTTGCAATTTGGTAAATGTTTAGTTGATAAAACTCATCTGTTTGATTAAATTTGTCTATGTGGTATAACTTTGCTCATGTATCAATTATATGAGCCACCGTTCCATGCAGTAGAGAATATATGGTGAATAGTATTGTTACATTTAATTTCCTGCGAAGTACAAATCTCACAGAGTGAAATATAACCGAAATATTTATCAACTCACTGCCGTATATTAAAAGTCTGCAAATTAATCGGTTTAATTTGCACATGATGTCCCAGTGTGGCATATATAATTGAATAAAATATAATTATTTGCATAACTCTGTACTGTGTACGTTATGCTGTGTCATAAGGGCCTGTCCAAGCTGCAATATCTAATGTCCACAAACGGTAAATATAATAGAAAATGTATGGCGCATATAAGTGAAATATATGGCAAATGATGCACATTTACAACACTGGCAAATAATGAAGCAACGACATTTATTTACTACAGTAGGTAATACAATATCATACCATATATGTTCTGCGTTGACCTGTCGTTTAAATACATTTGTCTATATTTGTCTTTCCATTTAAACACCATACGTACACCATGGCCCTGATGTGTATGTTAAAAGCATGCAAATTATATCCACATATGTTAATATTTACAGGTCCGTTTAAACTTTTGCAAATATAACAGTTATATTCACCTTATATTTAGTGGTAATATTAAATAATATCAAATCGAGATTTTCGTGTAGTGTATGTCGTAACAGGTCACGTCTATGACACTGTTGACTCTAGACTGACAGTCAAACGAACTCATCGAGCCTTTTATAGAGAGGGGGAGGGGGGTTAAGCTTCGTACACATTCATCCGTTTTTCCGGCAACGACAATGCGACAACGGTAATGCGGCGACTGCATAGAAATGTGCATTTTGGGGCATCTTCTTGTGAGTATGCAGATACTCTGCCCTCTCAGAAAGCACGTTTTTGGCTCTGATCAGGTCACTTTATGTCCGGCAACGGTCAAAAAATCGCTCCTGTGTCCATTCCAAAGCTCGTTATCGCGTTGTCGTTGCCGTGCCATGCGTATTTGCACACCCCAGTTCATTTTCATATGACCGATTTCTATGCCGTCACCGCATTATCGTTGTCGCATTGTCGAAGGTTAATCAGAGAAGTTTTTGTCGTCCAGGGTCGGAACATCTTCACCAGCCAAGTCAACTACATCGCAAAGCTCTCTACGCTGCCTTGACATTCTTGGCTGGTGGCAGAGGAGTACTGCTCTGCGCCACCTATCGGAAGTTTTAACGATGAGCGACTTTTTGCCTCCAGGAGTTGTTCCCCTTCAATTTCAAGTCGACCACACTCGTAGGGCGATTCGTTATCGTTCGACCGTGCAGCGCGTCCCAAAAGCTGATTCAACTGATCAGAACACCGAAAGTGGCCGTGAAAATGCTTCTCCTGTTTTTTGTTTCGGCAGAATTTCCCCACACATTCGACACAGCTCGTTATTAGTGGGGACCTCCATACAGGTAATCAACTGCTACCCGTCCGTAACGCGCATTCTGATTGGATGCAGCAAGCCGTCTCTGCATTCCACTCATCGATGAGGATTCACGTTTCAACTTTACTAGAGAAGTATGCCAAGGCAATGTACAGAGCAACGTGATGTACGTCGACTTGGCTAGAGAAGATGGGGTCGGAAATGAACAATATCTTCTCGTAGGAAAACGATCTGACCAACTGGAATTGATATTCTTTCTTTGTTCACTTTTGAGGACGGTGCTCAGCTTTAAATATATTTTTATGTGGAGCGGCATAGGAAATATTTTGTGCGCATGGAGCTTGGAATCGCACCAGTAGGCAGAGGAACTCCAATTTGATAAGCCATGGAACGGAAGTATCCGATTTCCGGTGAATATGCAGAGATGGGGACAGATTGGGTTCAAATATTTTGGATGCTAAAATGATCACTACATGCAGCCCATTTACAGAGCCCTAGAATATCGGGAATAAAGTACGTGTATTACGTGGTTATTTAATTGCTTCAGATGGCGGCCATCGTGAAATGACGGTGGCGACCATACGATCATTTATTTGCCGAACATTGATATGCCAGTTCCCATCAATTTTCTGACAAAGGACCTGCAAAAACGTTCCCAAGCAATTGTTTTTCTAAAATCTATTCTATTATTGTCTATTTAGCAGGATTCCTGATATCAATTTTTACTCCTGGCGGCCATTTCGAAAAATGCAGAAGGTGACCTACACAGGAAATGTTAGCGGTGGCTCTAGAAATGCCCCCTGGCTAGGCCCGGCTGAATACAATTGTTTCACTTATTGACAGAACTATAAGTAGAATATAAAGAAAACTTCTGCTTTTAACTCCACGACCTCGAGCCGCTCAGAGTTCTATTGCTCGAAATCAATAAAAGCTAATCCGACCAGGATGTGTAATTTGATTTACGGCATCATGACGGCCATATTAGATTATTTTTTTAAAATTTTTATCGTATAACTGGACTCCAGTATATAGCGAGGAAAGCCCTTTACACAAAGGGGTAACGAAAATAAATGAGTGATGGGGGCGGGGCGAAATGTGACGTCACACTGCCTTAATACATATATTTCAATCTGTGTATGCACTTTCCAATGCTCGATTCAAGCTTAAGGTGTGTTTACTTTGAGTTTCAACACAGAGTCACGTTCCAATGTGCATGTTTCACCAAAATCGGGGAAATTAAATGCAAGATTCAAATTGACTTGACACTTATGAGTTACCATCTCTCAGATTTTGGTGAAACATGCACATTGGAACAGTGAGTCTGTGTTGAAACTCAAAGTATACACACCTTCAGCTTGAATCAAGCGTTGGAAAGTGCATACAAAGATTGAAATATATGTATTAAGGCAGTGTGACGTCATTGGACCGAAATATGATTGCAACAGACCACCATAGAATACCATGCTTTATTTGCAGTTTACTCTGTGTAATGAAATCGTAAAAAATTACAATAAATATTTTCCCACACTGTTTGCAATGGTCTTTCATTTGATGGAAACTTTACTCGGGGGATTTACGATCACTTTGACAACAAAGAGTGCTGACGTGTGGCACAGATACTATCTAGAGCGAAGGGTTCTTAACTGGAGGGATAAATAGTTGTTGAGAAGGATATCGATGGATTTGATCGAGCACAGGAATAAATATCTCATGAATTCCACACTCTCCCTTAGATCGGTTCAACGGGAAATATCAATTTTATATCATTTACCGTGCGATTAAGGTTGCAGAAGATTTTATGCGGGAAAAGAGAACAAACGCAGTCTTGAATTGAACAGAAATTTCCAGACGTCAACTAATTGATTCAGCTCGAGCAGGTCCCATGTCTCTTCCATCTCTGCTAGATGTACTCTATTTATGACCACACCAAAATACTAGCGGTAAATTAAGGTCGGTCTTTCGTGTACGTGTCTATTGTTCAGACATTTTCATTATTGTGAAGTTCCCCGTCTAGACTCATTGTTGTACCCAAAAACTCGAGTCTTCCGGGGTTTTTTTTCGTGACTTTCGTCAATGCTGATATCACCAAATACTTGTTTAAGCAAACCATATGGATGATCAAATTATTTGGTGATATCACTGGACGACTGATTTTGTGATATCGGCAAAACATTTCGATGATATCAGCGAATCAGTCAAATCATTTGATGATATCATCAAATCAGTCAAATTATTCAAAATATCAAAAAATATTTAATGATATCAGTAAATGTCGATTAAAGAGTAAAATGGCTTGCTATAACTACGTCGGTTTGACCAGAAAATGTGTTTATAGTCATCCTTCGTATATGTAGTTCGAACATGTTACAGTACGGCGTTAATTAATTTTACCATTAAATGCATCGTGAAAGGTAACGGAAACTATTATCCAGAAGATGTGCAGATCAACACAAAAGCTACATATGAATCATAAACCAAATCTAGGATGTCAAACATTGATAATAACCCGCATTGGGAATCTAGCAAGTCGGTCAGCGGTAAAGAGACTTGGAACAAGTGTCCAAGTGTCCGTCTCTCGATTATCCAATTGGGCCACATCTTCTGTCTTATGGATGTTAAATACTTTCCAATTTTCAGCATGTATTTGTATAAAGTATATTGTTTCGATTGTTGATATGTATGTTTTTCACTTGTATTCACTTCAAATGCATTGAACAGATATATTTCTCTGTTTATAACAAAACATATCACCACATTTCAATGTCATTGTAAGTATAAATATTAAGAAAAACATCATTCTATCAACTTACACCTCTTCACTTCTGCAATGCGTATAGCAAAAAAAAGTTACGGATAAAAATATTTGTGATAAAGTATCAATATTACACCCTTGTAGCAAAAAAAACAAACTAGACTGGCTTAATTTTGAGAATAGGGTGCGATTTTGTATATCATGGTAGAGTCACGCGTTGAGATCCACTAAGTAACTTAATACTACAAGAGGAGAGGACTCATAAATATTATCGAAAGTATTATCGTAACGCATTTTGTTCATCAATATTTCAACATAAATTTATTCATTTCATCGTCTGGAATGGTAGTTTACAACATATATATTTTTTTTCTTTTCAGCGTCAGGAATGGTAGTTTACAAAATATAGTTATTCATGCCATCGTCAGGAATGGTATTTTACAAGATATATATATTCATATCATCGCCAGGAATGGTAGTTTACAACATATAATGATATATTTCATCGTCGGGAATGGTAGTTTACAACATATATTTATTCATATCATCGTCAGGAATGGTAGGTTACAACATATATTTATTCATATCATCGTCAGGAATGGTAGTTTACAGCATATGTTTATTCATATCATCGCCAGGAATGGTAGTTCACAACATATATTTATTCATATCATCGTCAGGAATGGTAGGTTACAACATATGTTTATTCATATCATCGCCAGGAATGGTAGTTTACAACACATATTTATTCTTGTCATCGTCAGGAATGGTAGTTTACAACATATATTTATTCATATCATCGCCAGGAATGGTAGGTTACAACATATATTTATTCATATCATCGTCAGGAATGGTAGTTTACAACACATATTTATTCTTGTCATCGTCAGGAATGGTAGTTTACAACATATATTTATTCATATATTCGTCAGGAATGGTAGGTTACAACATATGTTTATTCATATCATCGCCAGGAATGGTAGTTTACAACACATATTTATTCTTGTCATCGTCAGGAATGGTAGGTTACAACATATATTTATTCATATCATCGTCAGGAATGGTAGTTTACAACACATATTTATTCTTGTCATCGTCAGGAATGATAGTTTACAACATATATTTATTCATATCATCGTCAGGAATGGTAGGTTACAACATATGTTTATTCATATCATCGCCAGGAATGGTAGTTTACAACACATATTTATTCTTGTCATCGTCAGGAATGGTAGTTTACAACATATATTTATTCATATCATCGCCAGGAATGGTAGGTTACAACATATATTTATTCATATCATCGTCAGGAATGGTAGTTTACAACACATATTTATTCTTGTCATCGTCAGGAATGGTAGTTTACAACATATATTTATTCTTGTCATCTTCAGGAATGGTAGTTTACAATATATCTTTATACATGTCATCGTCCGGAATGGTAGTGTACGACAGATATGTATTCATGTCATCGTCAGGAATGGTAGTTTACAACATATATTTATTCATCTCATCGTCATGAATGGTAGTTTACGACAAATATTTATACATGTCATCACCAGGAATGGTAGTTTACAACAAATATTGATTCGTGTCATCACCAGGAATGGTAGTTTACAACAAATATTGATTCGTGTCATCGCCAGGAATGGTAGTTTACAACAAATATTGATTCGTGTCATCACCAGGAATGGTAGTTTACAACATATATTTATTCTTGTCATTGCTAGGAATGGTAGTTTAACCTGTTGTGAGCCACCATTCCTGACGATGACATTAATAAATATATGTCGAAATATTGATCTACAAAAATACTTTTCTCTAATATTTTTGAAGTCGCCCTCCTCCTAGTTAATAACTAGTATTCACTCGAACTGGTATACCGGTAACACATTTCCTTACTAACGACGTGGGAATAAACAGCTGTCAATTAGTGCAATTATCAGTAGAGATAATCTTCTTGCACC
>JAVTVY010027691.1:0-11790 GCA_036873755.1 Hanleya hanleyi
AAATCATGGAATAATGGCATCTAAGGACCTGATTGTCTTTAAGTGAACATGAGCTTCATTGTATTGACTAGTACTCACTAATATATTGAGTGTAACTCACACCAGTGGTATTGTTTGCTGAACTCCAATGCTCGCTTGTATATTTGCCGCCTTTTCTACTCAAACTTGTATATATAGCTGACTGTATACTCCAACTGTTTATATGTATTCCTGATGATGGCATAAGCAAAGCCGAAATATAGAATATTTATCACAATGACTTCCATTTTCGGAGTTACTTTCATCCTAGTTTATGTGAAATTGATCTGTGGGAATAATGAAGTCTGATAATGCCATTGAAGTAATAAACTTTGGATAAATTGGAGAGATATGTAGGCTATAGAGGTGGGAAAAATTGACGACGTCTGCCGACTAAAAGGCAACCATATGACTCTATGCCCAAACCTGCCAATTCACATGGCTTCTCTGTGTTGGTCCGATAATATCGCCAAAATTGTTTTGCTCGCCACCCTCCATGACAAATAATTAAGGAGCTTGTAGCGTTGGCTCGGGCGATATGGCGGCCCACTTCAAAGAATTAAAAATGGGTCAGATATGCAGATAATTGTATAGGTGGCCGTAGGCCGTACTTTTGTTTCGCATAAGCAGGCATCGATATTGAAAAGTATCACACCTTATGCCCCCATTTGACATTCTCGTAAACCACATACAAATCAGGACTAACACTTCACACGTGGAGCGCTCGTAGCCATAATGTTTGCATATTCAACATCGAAATATAGTACGCTCACAAACCACATAAATATATGTCTGTTTAATATACCAATAGATACTCTGATTACATAATCCACATTCGTTTATTTTACATATAATTTTAAGATATTATTTCTACGCGAAATCCCAGGGTTCGCTGATCTCTCTCTCAATTTTTTTTTACAGGTTTAATGGGGGGGGGGGCACCCCCCCGAAGATCTGCCCTTGATAGTGCATATCTAAACGCTGTTTCACCGGGGAGTTGTCAGCTAACAAAAAAAAAGCGGCAGAAAATGACGGAATTTCATTGGTGGATTACGTCCCTATAACGACTTAATAAGTCGTTATAACGACTTAATGCTCCAATTTCATTGGTCAATTGTCGTTATAACGACTTAATGCTCCAATTTCATTGGTCAAGTAATTCGTTATAACGACTTAATGCTCCAATTTCATTGGTCAATTAAGTCGTTATAACGACATAATAAGTCGTTATAACGACTTAATAGGGGCTAAACAAAATGTCCATGTCCCTTTTACGGCTCCGTAGAATAATGATTCTTGGCGACAAATTCGCGAGTGTCTCGCCCAACATGTACCCCTATCGTACCTACATTGAAACATTGTCATACGACCAGGAAGCCAAAAAGTTTTACAGGACAGGACCATGTACTACCGGGACTCCCTAAGATCTTTGGAGACAGCCGGCCAGAGAGAAAAAACCGCAGAGTTACACAGCGAACACACAGCGATCTCATTGGGCATCTTCATGCGGATCTGTTCATGTAGTTCCTTCTTGAACGGCGTCTCCATAAAACAAGACTGACGCGACCGACACCGGCATTTGCTGCACCGGCTACCAGCCCAGCCTCTGACTATAAGATCGTGATTCACGAGGAAGCCTCGTACGTCTACAAAGTGAAACCGAATCTAGCTGTACATTTGGGTCACATCACAGCCTTGGAGAGAAAATAAACAGATCAACATCTCATCCGACGCGTCTAAACAAAAGTGATTTCCGTTTCGGCTCAGAATCTGATCACCTACCAAGAAAATTTATCTCTGGGGGATCTGCCCAAACGACTGACCATAGCTTGTGTGGGGAACACCAGATTCGCCCCTTTCTACCTCAAGCATTCCAACTGAAACTCGACCGCTTTCGTGACATGGATGCCTGGGAGCTTCATGGAGTATCTATTGATGGCGGCGTAAATACACCAGGCGATCAAATGTATCCCCACAGATACTGTGTGGGAGATGGTGACGCCGCAACTTAGGCGTTTGAAACGGTGTGTCCAAATGCCTTACGGTCCTCCTTTGCCCCTGGCCAATAGACTGCACGTTCGTGACGCTGTAAATGATCCGGGCGCTGAAACGACTGTGTTCATGTCGTACAGCTATACGAGGAGACATCATCATGGCTGGCAGATCACGTGATCGGAAGTGACCTCGAACGGTAAGTGACCTCACACCGGAAGTGACCTCGAACCGGTGTTCCAATTTTTATGCGTGTTTCCATGAGCGAGCAAAATTGTCCGGTTCCACTCTTCACTCTCTCCATATGCATGATGCTCAGTATGAACTATATTGGTATTTCCTAAGACCACATTTGTCGCTATGTAAGACTACACAGATGCTATAAAGCACTACAATGGCGCTCTGTAGCACTGGATTGGCGCTTTATAACAGTTCTCTGACGATAAGTACACTACATTTAAGCTATATAAACTCGATATCTGCTCTATGAGACTACATTGCCGATTTGCAACAGTATTTTGACGCTGTGTATGGTTCCCCGATTCCATGCATTTTCTCGGTGGTCTGTATTAACTGTTTTGATAACACCACATTGCCGCTCTATAACGCTACGATCTCGCTCTGTAACTTTGCATTGAGGCTATACTAGGGAGCTTCTTGAAATTAGGGACTGAGTTCCCTGGTAGGGATGGCATATGCTGGTTATTCAAATGAGATACATCATGCCCAGTTTGGTGTTCTGGTCTGGATGGATTAGAGTTCCAGTCAGGCAGTTCCCCCCATGCCGCTGCATGGTATGGCATAAGGCGGATTCCACTAAAACTATACCACTTTCCGTCAAATTGTCCGTCTCAACGGAAAATGACGTTTGTAACATTAAAATGTCAAAAAACTGACTCTATGTCTTGTACTGTGTTTGCTAAACCCACAAATGTTATGTAATGTAAGCATATCTGAATATTAACAGTTTTACACTGTTTAATTATCTATATAAGGGACACATTTAATTATCTGCAGTATAATAGAGACAGAAATGTAAATGTTTCTAATTTCATTTCAAGAAGCTCCCTTACACCCGATTGATGCACTGGAAGACGATATACGTGCTCTATACTTTTCAGTTCAATTCAATCGAAACGCCGTTTTCTCTTTTAGTTCAATTGCCTTTGGATACCATTCTATCCCTTGTTTAGCGGAAACCTCTCGGCATAGCCGGAAGGCGCTTTTCAGGAAAAAAATCCTTATCCAGGCCAAGCAACAAAAACGTATATATTTCCCCAAATCGGGCCAGTGATTGATGTGGAGTCAGGGAGAGAGTGCAAGTAGGTCAGGCTAGCCCGTAGAAAGTCCGAGCAAAAGTAGGCCCGATGGGAATACGTGCAACATTAGGTCACCAGGCGAGTCAATGCATGCACTCTGTTTAATGGCCCCCGAGTCCTAATGATGAGGTCTAATCTGAAAATAACCTACGTGAAGGGAAGGTATCTCCAATTGTTACAGGTCGTGGAGTGCAAGAAGTAGTGCGATTGAGAGGATTACATCGACAGCCATTCATTGACCTGGGAAACGAACCAGTCAGTGTGCGAGAAAAGGGTCAACAGGGTGGCAGAAAAGAGACCATTCCGAAAAGGGAGCGATAATCCTTGGACCAGTCATAGGTGGCGCGTTGTGTCAAAAAATCCACACCGTGAGACGGCCCACCATCCACTTTCACCAAAACTGGACCTTTGAATGCAACCCCAACAGGAGGTCCTTGGTCATCTTGATAAGTGACAGTCAAAGAAAAGACACCCTCTGTGGATTACCCCAACATGGCTGCTGTGTGACACCTATTGCAGCCCTCATTATGCTTTTTTTCACTGTGATCCATAGGTGTAATCACAACGCATGTAAGGGAAGTGGGGAGAGATGCCGACATACAGACTGGACCACAGGACTTCACAGTATAGTCTTCTGGTTAACCTATTCTAAAGCACATAACAAGAATCTAACGATTCGTGATATGTGTTGTATCTCAGGTACGCTTTTATTGTACCTGTTCATGTGGCAAGTTGGATGACATGACCACACGACCCCTAGCACCGGCATAAGCGGTATTAGATACAAATCTAGAGAGCTATGATGGAAATGCTCTGACAACTCGTATATTGGTAATTGGTGAGCTGTGTCGCTGTGACAACTCGTACACTGGGGATTGGTGAGCTGTATCGTCGTCAGATGAAAATGACGGCATTTAACACCAAAGGCCAGATGTCGACCCAGCATCAACTTCCCACAATGCCAACATATATCAAAGACCAAAAACATTATTTATCAAAGATCAAAGACCGGACGATTTGATGAATGTGGGCATGCATAGGCATATGCATCAGGTCCGACATTTAAAAGTCAACCATCGTCCACAAAGAATTTTCAGCCAAAACCCTTTGCTTCAACTCAAAACATGCATAAAATGCAAAAAAAAATCCAAGATGGTTTCCTGCAAGAGAGAGGCAGTCAATGATGACAGAAAGACATCAGATCCTTGCCACTGACCAGTTTTCTATAGTATAATGCATCTCTGTCAGGCTTTGATTGTCACTGTTCATTCGATCACCATGGAGACGTAAAATACATGACACCTCAAAGGAACCTGAAAATATAATTCGGTGAGAGAGAAGAAACCAAAAGTTTGCTGTATAGAAAATGCCTTTGATCGTTATTTGATCTCAGACAGCCGGTTTCAAATCAAACACGGCTTACTCGGATATCGACATCTAAATTCGAAACAAAATTTAGGCCTATTTAGTAACCCTCCTATGTGGACAACTGGTGAGCAACCCTTTCCGGAAATTGTCTTATCTTCCCCTGAATAACTGTCACTCGTTACGATTGGGGGAATGAAAAGCTAAGTTCGGGAAGTAACCGCCTCAGTTTCACCTTTACCAAAGGCACCGGCAACTTATTTTGAATATTATATTGATAAACTATTCCATAATATTTGTTTGAAATTTTATTCTGTTTATATTTTCTACATGAACCAATAAATCATATATACCTGTACATTAGAAAGCTAATTTTCCAGAAAAGTAGAATATTTAATTGATACAATTACTTTTGAGGGCCTTTGGTATTTACCAGAAGTTCTTTGCACCAACACACCACTAGTGGAACAAGGGAGAATAACCTTTTTCGAATTAGACTAAACCGAGGCTAGTTCGGAGTATGAACATTTGAAAATGACTTCAAGGGCGTAGACAAGTTGTGAAGTTTGGGGGGGGGGCTTAGGGGGAAGAGTCTGAGAGGGGGGTATCCCCCCTCGCAGCGTAGATTTTTTTTCGAAAATTGATGGTAAATTGGCGCTCACTGGGAGCATTTGAGCGGTAAAAATTGAACTTTTTTTTGGCGAAAATCTCTATAACAGTGGCGATCACTACACTGATATACAAGGTGAAATGTTCGTTCAATCCGGGGTTTGCACTATATTAATTCAAGTTATTTCTTAAATACTATTTTACCTAGATAGCAGGGGCGGTGTTTTGATTCGTGGTTGACCGCATGGGTTCTTGTGGTCGTTCTGAAGTTGCCAAACTTATCAAAAATGTAAACTTAGGGGTCCTTTCTCGGAATAGTAGCGAAAAGTATCCATATTCATCATATTTACACCAGTTAAATAGTGACTTTGTGTCTGGGTTAGATTTTTTACCTATATTTCTAGGGTTTCTCTGTGAAAATTATTCGAGAGTTCGTATCTCTCGTTTGTGAATAAATAAATACGGTACAAATGACTGGGATCTCAATTAAAAAAAAGTTTATGGTGAAAAAGTTCTAAAAAAATCTTTTCAGTCAACGTGTTGACCTTTTTCGTCCAAATGGGCGATATTCGATTGAATTGGAGCACAGTAGTATACAAGGCGTAAATTGATGAGATAGCGTCTCACTGCGCATGCGTGTGACGTCATAAGTGTAAAAAATGTGGCGGTTTTGTGGCGGTATTGGGATTGTGCGCATGCGTGATGTGTGGGAGGTGGGTTGTACCCACCTCCCACATTTGTACCCACCTCCCACATTTGTGGGAGGTGGGTTGTACCCACCTCCCACATTTGTACCCACCTCCCACATTTGTGGGAGGTGGGTTGTACCCACCTCCCACATTTGTACCCACCTCCCACATTTGTACCCACCTCCCACATTTGTACCCACCTCCCACATTTGTATAGTAAAATCTATAAATTCCAAGAATCTTCATTATCATGTGGGAGGTGGGTACAAATGTGGGAGGTGGGTACAACCCACCTCCCACACATCACGCATGCGCACACATCCAATACCGCCCCAATACCGCCCCATTTTTTACACTTATGACGTCACACGTGGCCGCGAGTGTGAGTGAGTGCAAGAATTTTACAGGTACATCTGACCATTGTATACAGGTGCCTTATACCATTGTATACAGGTACATCTGACCATTGTATACAGGTGCCTTATACCATTGTATACAGGTACATCTGACCATTGTATACAGGTGCCTTATACCATTGTATACAGGTGCTTTATACCATTGTATACAGGTGCCTTATACCATTGTATACAGGTACATCTGACCATTGTATACAGGTGCCTTATACCATTGTATACAGGTGCCTTATACCATTGTATACAGGTACATCTGACCATTGTATACAGGTGCCTTATACCATTGTATACAGGTGCATTTTACCATTGTATACAGGTGCCTTATACCATTGTATACAGGTGCCTTATACCATTGTATACAGGTGCCTTATACCATTGTATACAGGTGCCTTATACCATTGTATACATGTGCCTTATACCATGGTATACAGGTGCCTTATACCATTGTATACAGGTGCCTTATACCATTGTATACAGCAGAAATTGCCTTTGTAACGTCTTATTGTGACATCATGGCATTATTGTTGTTTTGTGACACTGTGGAACTGTAAAAATTCCATGAATGGAAAAGAATGCCTATCAAACCTACGAGTATTGAACTGATCCAAATCAACAATGGCTGACGCCAATATTTAACCCAGAGAATGACACCCAAAACAGAAAATGTTTCAAACAGATAGTTCTACAGAATGTTGTTTGCTAATATTTTGAATGAATACTATAGTAATTGCATTTTACCAGTGACATAAGTTTCAGAACACAACAATATATATTTCTCAAAAAATCAAACAAAACGTTCTCAATAGATTAGTTGGGACACACAACTAATTTATGCCACGGTATCTATTTTTACAGCTGTCAACTGTTATGGTTTGGTCACTATGTTGCGATTCAACGCAAGTATAGTACTAGCTTACCTGATAAAAGAAGTTTAGTCCAGATGTATACCATATCTCCCATACTCCCGGATGTATAATGCATATCTGTGGCTGTTTTTTTCCTGGGTGGGATATAACACACCATGCATTTGTATGCTAATCGAAATTCACATATTTCCTTCGGTATATAAACCGGCGCACACGAGAGATATCAGCTGAGCTAACGGCCTCAATTGTCTGTCAGCTCTGTTGTTGTTTCAGCGCACACGGTGAGCAAAAGTTTCAAGAAATTGATTTCAGTTCCTGCATAACGTCTTCTTCAAGTCCATTTTGAAGAGTCGAGCGTATGAATCGAGTCAAAATAACATGCTGAGCTGTTTGGCTTGCATTCACCGTACACACTCCGCGCGAGACGAAATTAGTTTAATATTTTTTCCCCCGCCTCGCGGTTCAGCCAATGAACTATTAGAAAAGCATATGTGTGTGCATATTAATAAACCACGGGCGCCTAAAAAATGAACACATTTCATTACACTGTAGCGAATTGTTGCCATTGCACGTGTGAGTCAGTACGTTTTCATATCCACCTCAAATTGACACGGACAATTTCATTGCCAGTAAAATTGTAAGTTCATTGCGGAAAGAATTGATATTCCATAAATTCCTGCGGGAAATAGGAAGTACACATATATAAAGAATATTGTCTTCACGTAAAAGTTTGTACATTTCAAAAAAAAAATTTTTCAAAACAAAACAAAAAAATGTGAAGTAAAACCCGTCCTTCGGATGGGAAAGTTGTTTTGAACTGTAAACAAAAATTTTATTTTGAGGTAGAGGGTCGAGTGAGGTATCATATTGAAGCTGACGTGAAATGCTTCACATTGATACCTCACTCGACCCCATTGCACCACTAGGGGCGCCTCTAACCCAAAAAAGGATATTTTGAAGATTACGCATGCGCAGAATGCTGATAGTTCAACCCACCCCCAGTCTATCAGATGCGCCTTCACGTCACCTTCAATTTGATACCTCACTCGAACCGATTGCACCATTAGGGACGCCTCTAACCTCAAAAAGGCTATTTTTGAAGATTGATATTTTTCATATTATCTTCGCGCATGCGCAGAATTACCCTAATTCAAGCCCACACCCAGTCTATCAGATGCTCCTTCACGTCACCTTCAATTTGATACCTCACTCGACCCCATTGGACCACTAGGGGCGCCTCTAACCCCAAAAAAGCCTATTTTGATGTTTTGATGTTTGAGATGAAAAATGTCACTAACATAACGCCATGATATAGACCAGAGAGAGAACAACAACAACAACAAGGATGACACATGAGAGAACAACAACAACAAGAAGTTGACACATGAGAGAACAACAACAACAAGAAGTTTTTTTCATATAGTTTATTTTCCCCAATGTTACATCACACCCACGCTGGGAGAGCCGCGTTGGGTATATTTACAATTCAAGAAGATTCTTATCCAATCAGAGGCCACCATTTGCATGTTTCATATTCGTTCCTGTCCGTTAGATGTATTCTTGTCCAATCAGAAGTCTCCATTTCAGAAAGTGCCATCTGAACCGTTTATTCTAATCATCGTCGGACAGGCCAGGATACCGTTAAGGCAACATATCCTCAGATAGTTGTTTACGCATTCTGAGTATCTATCAGTGCATGGGTGAATACTTTCATCCGATGGAGGTGGTGGTCAGTTTAACCACGAAGAACGCAACATTGGTCATTATCTCCACTATCCACTTGGTGTTACAATTCAAGAAGACTTGTCCAATCAGAGGCCACCATGTGCATCTGTCATATTCGTTCCTGTCCGTTAGATGCATTCTTGTCCAATCAGAAGTCTTCATTTCAGAAAGTTCCATCTTCGGCCATGTTCGCTCTGAACCGTTTATTCTAATCACCGTCGGTCAGGCCAGGATACCGTTGAGGCAACATATCCTCAGATTGTTGTTTGCGCATTCTGAGAATCTATCAGTGCATGGGTGAATACTTTCATCCGATGGGTTGGTCGGTCAGCTTGGTCACGAAGAACGTAACATTGGTTACCCTCTCCACTGTCCACTTGGTGTTGGGGCGTTGTTGTTGGGCCCATTCCAAGGGATCCACGGTGTCCAGGTTCTCCAGCATCGTCTCTAGCGACGCCCGGTTAATGATGGTAAACGGTTGGTCAAATACCTGGATGTTACTGCTCGAGTAAAAGTATCGGACTTGGTCTGTCTCCTTATGCCGCAGCACATAACCAAACGCCAGATTTAATTTGAAGGACGTAGCTTGATCTTTGAAGATGGCTTCCACGTGGCTAGGTAGACGGGCGAGGTCGGTCAGTCGAAAATTGTAGATATCTTGAATAGGGCGATGACGGTAGAAACAGTGCCGTATCATGGACCAGTGGCGCCGATAAATGTCACTCACTGGCTGGGCGTCCTGTAAGAGATCGCTAGGAACAGTTATGGGCTCGTCCAGAAAATGTTAGATGTTGTCAGGCGTATGACTCGAAACCGTAACGGAGGGGTCCGGCTGGATATCCAGGCCCTCCTGGACCGTGGGTATAGGCAGGCTCTTCGTCATCGCATCACCAGTGGCGTTCGTCTCTCCGGGTTCATCTTCACTGGGTCTGGCCTTCCGCAGCTCCTCTTTAGTGGAAAGTTGTTGCCCAAACCGTAGAGACGGGGCATGCATCAAACGTTGGTGCTGTCTAAACCGACTGGGTCGTTTGAAGAGTCGACCACAATCATTACATAGTACCGTCGCACCCGCGTGGAGTACCCTCTCATGACGCAGTAAATGGTCCTTCCGATTGAATGACCGTGCGCAGATTATACAAGTATACCGAGCATCGTTGTGGGTGGAGGCCTCGTGGCGTCGTAACGTATCTAGACGAGTAAACAGCTTCTGGCAGGTTGTGCAAGTGAACATCTTGGTGGTTGACAGAGTGTCAGATGAAACGGCCAGGCCGCCTCCCTTTTATAGCACGCTAGCTGGTGATCTATTTTTAGCACACTCAGTTCAACTATCCCAAGTCGAGGGCCGAGCCGTGACATCTTCGGTAACATCCGTGTCTCTTCGGTCACCTCCGTACCGTCAACGATCAACATGTAGACATATAGAGTATGCACGGCATGTTATGGTATTCATCAGTGCATGAGTGACGCATTCAGCCGATGGGAGTGGTCGGTCAGCTTGGTAACGAAAAACATAACATTGGTCACACTCTCCACTGTCCACTTGGTGTTGGGGCGTTGTTGTTGGGCCCATTCCAAGGGATCCACGGTGTCCAGTTTCTCCAGCATCGTCTCTAGCGACACGCGGTTAATGATGGTAAACGGTTGGTCAAATACCCGGATGTTACTGCTCGGGTAAAAATATCGGACTTGGACTGTCTCTTTATGCTGCAGCACATAACCAAACGCCAGATTCAATTTGAAGGCCGTAGTTTGATCATTGAAGATGGCTTCGACGTAGCTACGTAGACGGGCGAGGTCAGTCAGTCGGAAATTGTAGATATCTTGAATAGGGCGATGACGGTAGAAACAGTGCCGGATCATGGGCCAGTGGCGCCGATAAATGTCACTCACTGGATGGTCTTCGTGTGACAGATCGCTGGGAACATTTATGGCTTCGTCCACGAAGTGTACTTTGCCCTCCACGTCGTACAAAATCTGGCCCAAGGTCTTGTCGTCGAAATTTGACTGTTGAATTAGGGCGACATCATCATCGGCCCTCGTGCGATGGGTGGGAGTTCCCCCTGTTTCGATATTGATGCCTACGGGCTCTTCTATCTGCAAACGTGGCTGCGGAACAGGGTATCGTGTGCGTTGGTGTCGCAGCAACTGACTGGTCAGTTTGAAAAGCCGACCACATTCTTCGCATGGACGCTTGGGTACTTCATGGCGTGCACGTGTGTGGCGCTGTAAATGATCCGGGCGCTGAAACGACGGTGTACATATCGTACAGTTATACCGGGCGGTTCCTTCGTGCTTGGTAGCCTCATGGCGGCGCAAGTCGTGCAGACGAGTGAATGATTTCGGGCACGTAGTACAAGTGAACATCTTGGTGGTTGACAGAGTGTCTGATGAAACGGCCAGACCGCTTCCCTTTTATAGCACGCTAGCTGATATCATGTTCGGGCACTTCCGTGTCTCTTCGGATATAAAAGTCCCCGGATGTAAAAGTGCCCGAATGTTTACGAATGTTCCACCATTCTGGACTTCTATCAGGTCCATGTCCAGAAGCTCTCATACGCCGCCATTTCGGAGCCGCCATGTTGGATCCGCCATTTTGGAACCGCCATCTTGGATATGTCCCATAATGCACCGGGTCAAAATACTCGCTTTTGATTGGACGAGAGCTCTGTGACGGATTTTAAATACTCGCTTCTGTTTGGTGTACGTCGCTAAAGGTGACCGGAACTGACCTTTGACCCCGGCGCGCGCAGTGTAAAGGTTTCCACCGCGGAGCGGTGGAAACCTTTGCGCGCGC
>JAVTVY010027692.1:0-11631 GCA_036873755.1 Hanleya hanleyi
CCTTTTTGCTTAAAAACCATAGATAACAGTTCAAATTATACATCAGGCGACTTGGCTTCCATATTCTTACATGTCGTAGTAGTGATTTTTCAATGAAACTGTATAGTCTTGAGTTTTAGTAAAGAACAAAACATGTCGTCTATTATTATGATGGACGACAATTTGTTTCTTCAATACCATCCCCGATGCGGATATATTATGCCCACTGTCGCTATATGATGAATGTCTCTTAGTTCGAAATATTTTTCGCTTCATTTGGCAAAAACGATCTAGTTTACCTGAATTTTAGCGAGGTACTTCTCTCCGACCTGTTTATCTACCAATAGCATTATGTCGCTTTTCAGACGTTCACCTGTTTTGCAATGTAATTCCTGTCTGCACCTGTCCCTGTTTTGCTTTGTTAGTCGGCAATGAAATCATGGTTCTGAACTACTGGAAATAAATATACAAATTGATTATCAAAACGGTAAATTTTAGACAAAATTTGATTCTTGTCAATTAGTTAGGTTATACGTCCAAAAATATTGAGCTTTTACATGAGATGAATGAGTTGATTTAATTTGGGCACTCCGACTGGAAATATGTTGCCTACCTGTAATTCTGAGGCTTCATCTGAAATTCCATCAAGATGTTTGTTTTTAAACGCTCGTCAAAATTGATGTGACGTTTTACATTATGGCGTCGTCTGTTAGCTATTCCCTTAAAAAATCGTTGCAGTCCAGTAGACGGCAGTTGGTTTTGCTTTTCGTTGCCAATAGAACGAGTTTATTCGACATTGACACTCATTCATGGTGCTAAATCGCGACGCTAATGCTTTAAAATTGAGACCCTCAATATCTTTCACCAAGACAAATATGCAATGCGCAGTGCTGTTCAGTGTGCGGCAACGCGAATCAATTGACCATTCGGGTAGACGGGGGGCTGGGTACTTGGTGTTCTTTGCCACCCCTTCCCTTAGTCAACAAAACACGTCAGGCGCGCTATAAAATTGAAGTATTTAATGTACAGAAAAAACAGGAACCAAGAAGGATAAGACACACTCATGCTCACCCAGATTAGATTCGTTGTCACTATGACTGGATTTAAACTCTGATATCATGCAGGTGAAATACAGACGCAGTTTGAGAGAAATAGACTGCAATTATTTTTGAAAAATACAGTGGAGTTTTCGCTGGAATGCTTTGAAACTTGGTGCACATTATCGTCACCATGGCCTGTGCTATCTCCCTGTCGCGCTATGTCCCCTTAATGTCAAAAATAATCTTGTTAACGCAACTATTGTAAGGTCCCAAATCATTCGATCACTTTACAACACATTTCATAAGCCGATTTCAAGAAATGGTTCGCATATTTTCAAATCTAATTGTTCAAAACTGTTCACAATTCGGTTGCTTCATAAGATATTGGCAAAAAAAGTGTCCCATCAGTCTACATGTGTTTTTTTCTGATTAAATAAAAATGAAAGGTGGTCCAAAAGTGATTGAATTTTTAGATACCGGTACCTTATCTAGTCCTAGAGTTTCCGATTGTTTTGAAAATTGACGCACATTATCTTCGCCGCGTAATCATGTGCATGTGAGTTTATTTTACTTCTTGCCATGTATTTTCTCTAGAGTTACGTCCCTTTATCGTCGAAAATACTGTAGTGGAAGCAACTAGTCTTACAGTTTTTGCTCGATTCTTTTGCAAGTTGGGAAATACCGGTATTATTTTTATCGTCTCGAGAAGTGCATGTGACTTTGGAATTCCTGCGAATATATGTTTGTGGAATTATGCCCGTATTTGATCTCCCAGGGGTTTTCCTCAATTCTTGTGCAACTTGGTATAAATTATTGTCACCATGCGAAACTGTGAAATATACTCTTGTGAAGGTAAGGATTAGTGTTCATCGGATCGTTTTGAAAATCAGTATAAACATTATCGTCACCATATAAACATATGCATGCGATTTTTATACGCCCTTTTTTCTATACGCACCTTGATCGTCGAACATACACTTTTGAATGCAACCAATTGTCATAGAGAAAATCGGTACATTTTATTTCTTTCGAATTCCGAAGCCGTTTTTTCCAGAGTTATGCCCCTTTATGACCAAAAATATTGTATCACAGGTAATACATGTAAGTTTCCTCTGGGTTGTGTAAGGATGGCCCTGGGTAATGTCAACTGGTAGAGATATTGAAGTGTTGGTTTCAGTGGTGTAAGTCCATGTGAATGTGCTGATGTACGGGCGTATTTCGAAGCCCTTGGACCCCGTGTACACTGTAAATCGAAAAAAGAAACGCGTTTCGTTTGGTGTGAGCAACGCCAAATTATCCTGGATTTTGCGTTCGGTCATCAGCACCTGAAGCGTTGGCCCTACAACACGTTGAGTCGGTTACACCTGACGCGTTATGAACCAGCACGTTAGGTATAACCGACTAAACATGTTGGGCCAACGCGTGAAATGTTTCTGACTGAACACGTATAAGTGTTCAAAAATGTGCGTTGGTCATACAACACAGAAATGCGTTTTTTGTGAATTTACAGTGTAGCGGTACTTAAACTCTTGTGTTCATCTACAACTATTTCTTCTCTTGTGTTCTTTACGGTCTGCACCATTCAAAGTGTGACTGCACATTTATAGGATGATATACGCACTTCGTTGATATTCAACTGTATACGATTCAACACACGGGGTTTTCTGTATCCCATGTTTGAATCTTGTGTTTCCCACGAAATGAGATGCGAAAGACAAATCCGTTGAGAAAATTAACTAGATATAATATATTGGAAGTACTTCACGATAACCTTAAAGTAAAACTTTAACTTTTTGAAGATTTTGAAGCCCTAAGTTAATATGAAATTCAATAATTTGTTCATGAATTCCGGGTATATTTTAACGATATGGAGATATTACCTGCCGTAGCGTAATCAAGAAATTTATCTAATTTTAACCTTACTTAGCCGTGCAAAGTAAATTAGTACAGTGGACACCGACAGTATAGTGTAACGGTACCAGCATCTTAACAAATTATGAATGTTCGTGTTAGTATATTGTGAATATCCCGAATTCTCTGATTCTAGTTTTATTCCTTCACTCGTATAGCAACCAGAGAGAGATGACAGTTTCCAGATGGAGCTTTCTGACACGACAGGTGGCGCTGAGCTCGGCAGACTGGCCAGAACGATTATCACAATTGTCAATGACGAAGGTTTGTGCTGCTGTTAAAATCTAAAGTAGTTGTATAATCTTTTGTATAATCCTCCAAGCATTGGGTAAATTCAAGATGTCGGGCACCTTGTGGCTTTCTGAATGTGCGATATCGGGAAGGTTTATATAATTCTGACTTTGGGAGTTTCATAGAGAGATGAAATTTCTAACAATATATGAGACGTTTATGACATCTGAGGTCGTGCTGGTGAATGTTTTTTTTTCCTGGCAATAAAAAGAGAATTATTTTCAGACCGTGAGATGCTTTCTATACTTAGGCCTATAGGTGTGCACTGAATATCTGTTATATAAAATAAGATCGTCCTTAATAAGATCGTCCTAGCCTCATGTTTTTCTTACAGAGACATATGAGATTCTTATGAAAATCATCATAATTATTAATTGTTCCTTACAGAGTTTGACGGCTTGGTCAGTCGTATAGTGAACATGACTGTGATGAGTTTGGACTCTCTCAGACTGGACACGGGCACATGGGGTGAACAGTTTCACGATGCCATGAACGTCAATGGTGGAGAGTTGGAGGAAGCCACAGTTTTCGACTACGTCATGCATTTCGCTACTTTCTGGTGGAAGGTAAATTTCCAATTTCAAGAGAGAGTATGTCTCTATCACAGGAGATCACGACTCCCATTTACCATGTGGTATCTCACTTCTTTGAAAGTAAGGCTTACTTACGTTCCAAGCAATTCAGCCGTCCGCCCATCTGTTTAAAACTTCAGTAGGCAACATGGCAATATAATTTCCATTCTTGGGAGTCCGGTCTATCATGCCTAATAGACTCTGGGGCATTATACGGGAAGTTCAATAATTAGTTTTTCTTCAAATTTAATGGTCCCTATTTGGTGGGCATGACATTACTATATAGTCTTTGATATTTTCTTGTATTGTGAATCTAAAAATCCAAAAATCCATAGTCGATCAGGGTTCTCCGAACTATAGACATTTGATGATTGTTATGGGTTTATGTTCACATATATAATTCAAATGAATGTTAGACGCACTGGTCGATTTTACACTGCTTTCAACGGCAAGCGCAGACGACTGTTCATATCGCGTAACCAACTCTGTCGACCAATGGAACTTCAGTTTCTCACAACCGAAATTCAAAATACTACAGAAATAAAGCGTAACGCGCAGGCGTGCCATATAATAAATTTCAGTCACGTCACAAAAGCAAATGATTGGCCACAACGGGATATGGGTCCATACTTCATGTAAGAAAGCACGAGAGAGATATCCTCTCCTTATTGGCGTTTACGCCAATGGCATTCAACTTTAATAGGGTGGGTGGGTTGGTGGGTGGTGGTGGTTGGAGACCGTGATACATGGACATTGAACAAGGAGTATTTCTGTGACCGGCAGAATGAAGCGACAGAATGGCCGTATGCTGTCTGTTTTGGGGGAGACGTCAGAATGGCAGAATGAAAATCGTGGTCGAGTAGGCCTTCTTTTATTTTGGCGACGGCACTATGGCACAATGAAGCTCTCTCAATTTATCAAGTATTTACAAATAGGACTATTACTGTGGCCGGCAGAATGAAGCGGCAGAATGACCGTAGTCTCCCTTATTTGGGGAAGACGGCAGAATGGCACAATGAAGATTATGGCCTCGTACTCGTTTTTTTTTATCACGGCAGAATGTCTCAATTAAACTTTCTCAATTGATCAACTATTTAATTAGTCTTTTTTTTATCACGGCAGAATGATCCAACCGATCCAATTCAACATTTCCAACTTATCAACTATTTAAAATATAAAAACTAGAAGGATTTCTCTTTTTTTTTTGGGTGCACGGCACAATGTCACTTTCTCAATGTATCAAGTATTTAAAATACAAGGATTTCTGTGTTCGGAAGAATGAAGTGACAGACTGACCGTACTCTTTGTTAATTTTTTTTAGACACAAAATGTGTCAATGTTACATACATATATGTAGGAGGATTTGACATCGATTGAAAAATGTAGGCCTACATATACAGCAAGGCTACCAAAGAGCTCGCCTGGTATTTCCTTCCGATATGTATTATTCTTTCCTTGCCATGCTTCATCCACTCCAGTTGTGTACCAATTCATAAACATCCCCTCCATCGTGAAATGGACAATGTGTATGGCATGTGTATGGCAAGTTTAGGCTCAATTGTTTTACTTAATTGGAAAGTAAAGCAGAGCCTGTGTTCAGTGATCCGTCAGTTCAGCTACTTGGATAGTTTCTTTGGTCGCTGTTCTATCTCTTAATCTGCATGCATGCGAGACCTTGGAAAGTAAAGCAGAGCCGGTGTACTGATCCGCGAGTTCAGCTGCTTGGGTTCTAAAACTTAAGTATTTTGTGGAAAATACGTCTCGTCACAAATTATGTAAAGATTAGTTGTAAAAATATTTATTGTTATATAAATAGGCCGATTCTCTGCAAATGTTATCATTACCCGAACACATCCTCCAGTGCGGAGGCAAGGAGTAGGGGGAGGGGGCGGTGCGTCCCCCTGTCACCAGGTCTTAAATCCGACAATGTCTCCTGATCAGTACTCCATTTCTGTGGAGTGTTTGTTGGCGGTTTCAAGTCATAAATCTTTAAGCCATCCGGAATGACCCGAATATTTCAGGGAACATATTTTCGAAGGATCTGGTCTGTTTGATGCTGTGTTTTGTATTGGTAATTTTGGTGCATCTTCCATGTAAGGATCACGAAATTGGCGAAGAGTGTCTTTTAGCGGCGTTTGAAACATTTCCATAAGGGGTCGGTGGTCGGGCTGAGAGTGGTAAATCACTTTGCCTGTCGGCCTATACTACTGCGGTAATGTATCTCTTCATAGAAACGGCGTTACGGCGTTTGGCAGTGTCAACCAGTGTTAGGGAGGAATGTATCTCAAGTCGAGTGTCAAAGCGGTGTTAGGGAGGAATGTACGTGAAGTCGAGTGTCAACCAGTGTTAGGGAGGAATGTATGTCAAGTCGAGTGTCAAAGCGGTGTTAGGGAGGAATGTACGTCAAGTCTAATGTCAAAGCGGTGTTAGGGAGGAATGTGCGTGAATTCGAGTGTCAACCAATGTTAGGGAGGAATGTATGTGAAGTCGAGTGGCAAAGCGGTGTTAGGGAGGAATGTACGTGAAGTCGAGTGTCAAAGCGGTGTTAGGGAGGAATGTATTTGAAGTTGAATGTCAAAGCGGTGTTAGGGAGGAATGTATGTGAAGAAGACTGTCAAAGCAGTGTTAGGGAGGAATGTATGTGAAGTCGAGTGTCAAAGCGGTGTTAGGGAGGAATGTATGTCAGGTCGAGTGTCAAAGCGGGATTAGGACTTAGGGTTAGGTATGCTTCATAACTATCAGGTTTAGGGTCAGTTCAGCTATAGAAGTCAGATAATTTCTCCACCAAAGCGTAACTAGGGTAATGTCGAAGCTGGGTGTTAGGCATGAGTGTGCTTGAAGTTGACTTTCAAAGCACTGTTAGGAAGGAATATATCTGAAGTGCAGTGTCAAAGCGGTATTAGGGAAAAATGTACGTGCAATCGAGTGTCAAAGCTGTATTAGGGAGGAATGTATGTTTAGGTGAGTGTCAAAGCAGTGTCACGGAATGTATGTCAAGTCGAATGTCAAATTGTTGTTAGGGAGGAATGTACGTGGAGTCGAGTGTCAAAGCGGTGTTAGGGAGGAATGTATGTGAAGTCGAGTGTCAAAGCGGTGTTAGGGAGGAATGTACGTCAAGTCGAGTGTCAAAGCGGTGTTAGGGAGGAATGTACGTCAAATCGAGTGTCAAAGCGGTGTTAGGGAAGAATGTACGTGAAGTCGAGTGTCAACCAGTGTTAGGGAGGAATGTATGTCACGTCGAGTGGCAAAGCGGTGTTAGGGAGGAATGTATGTGAAGTCGAGTGTCAAAGTGGTGTTAGGGAGGAACGTATTTGAAGTTGAATGTCAAAGCGGTGTTAGGGAGAAATGTATGTGAAGTTGACTGTCAAAGCGGTGTTAGGGAGGAATGTATGTGAAGTCGAGTGTCAAAGCGGTGTTAGGGAGGAATGTATGTAATGTTGAGTGTCAAAGCGGTATTAGGACTTAGGGTTAGGTATGCTTCATAACTATCAGGTTTAGGGTCATTTCAGCTATAGAAGTCAGATAATTTCTCCACCAAAGCGTAACTAGGGTAATGTCGAAGCTGGGCGTTCAGCATGAGTGTGCTTGAAGTTGACTTTCAAAGCACTGTTAGGAAGGAATATATCTGAAGTGCAGTGTCAAAGCGGTATTAGGGAAAAATGTACGTGCAATCGAGTGTCAAAGCTGTATTAGTGAGGAATGTATGTTTAGGTGAGTGTCAAAGCAGTGTCACGGAATGTATGTCAAGTCGAATGTCAAATTGTTGTTTGGGAGAAATGTATGTGGAGTCAAGTGTCAAAGCGGTGTTAGGGAGGAATGTATGTGAAGTCGAGTGTCAAAGCGGTGTCAGGGGAATGTACGTCAAGTCGAGTGTCAAAGCGGTGTTAGGGAGGAATGTATGTCAAATCGAGTGTCAAAGCGGTGTTAGAGAGGAATGTACGTGAAGTCGAGTGTCAACCAGTGTTAGGGAGGAATGTATGTCAAGTCGAGTGGCAAGGCGGTGTTAGGGAGGAATGTATGTCAAGTCGAGTGTCAAAGTGGTGTTAGGGAGGAATATATTTGAAGTTGAATGTCAAAGCGGTGTTAGGGAGGAATGTATGTGAAGTTGACTGTCAAAGCAGTGTTAGGGAGGAATGTATGTGAAGTCGAGTGTCAAAGCGGTGTTAGGGAGGAATGTATGTAATGTTGAGTGTGTCAAAGCGGTATTAGGACTTAGGGTTAGGTATGCTTCATAACTATCAGGTTTAGGGTCATTTCAGCTATAGAAGTCAGATAATTTCTCCACCAAAGCGTAACTAGGGTAATGTCGAAGCTGGGCGTTCAGCATGAGTGTGCTTGAAGTTGACTTTCAAAGCACTGTTAGGAAGGAATATATCTGAAGTGCAGTGTCAAAGCGGTATTAGGGAAAAATGTACGTGCAATCGAGTGTCAAAGCTGTATTAGGGAGGAATGTATGTTTAGGTGAGTGTCAAAGCAGTGTCACGGAATGTATGTCAAGTCGAATGTCAAATTGTTGTTTGGGAGAAATGTATGTGGAGTCAAGTGTCAAAGCGGTGTTAGGGAGGAATGTATGTGAAGTCGAGTGTCAAAGCGGTGTTAGGGAGAATGTACGTCAAATCGAGTGTCAAAGCGGTGTTAGGGAGGAATGTATGTCAAATCGAGTGTCAAAGCGGTGTTAGGGAGGAATGTACGTGAAGTCGAGTGTCAACCAGTGTTAGGGAGGAATGTATGTCAAGTCGAGTGGCAAAGCGGTGTTAGGGAGGAATGTATGTGAAGTCGAGTGTCAAAGTGGTGTTAGGGAGGAATGTATTTGAAGTTGAATGTCAAAGCGGTGTTAGGGAGGAATGTATGTGAAGTCGACTGTCAAAGCTGTGTTAGGGAGGAATGTATGTGAAGTCGAGTGTCAAAGCTGTGTTAGGGAGGAATGTATGTAATGTTGAGTGTCAAAGCGGTATTAGGACTTAGGGTTAGGTATGCTTCATAACTATCAGGTTTAGGGTCATTTCAGCTATAGAAGTCAGATAATTTCTCCACCAAAGCGTAACTAGGGTAATGTCGAAGCTGGGCGTTCAGCATGAGTGTGCTTGAAGTTGACTTTCAAAGCACTGTTAGGAAGGAATATATCTGAAGTGCAGTGTCAAAGCGGTGTTAGGGAAAAATGTATGTGGAGTCGAATGTCAAAGCAGTCTTCGGGTTGCATTGTACGTGAAGTCCAGTGTCAACCGGTGTTAGGGAGGAATGTATGTAAAGTCGAGTGTCAAAGCGGTGTTAGGGAGGAATGTACGTCAAGTCAAGTGTCAAAGCGGTGTTAGGGAGGAGTACGTCAAGTCAAGTGTCAAAGCGGTGTTAGGGAGGAATGTATGTCAGGTCGAGTGTCAAAGCGGGATTAGGACTTAGGGATAGGTATGCTTCATAACTATCACGTTTAGGGTCATTTCAGCTATAGAAGTGCAGTGTCAAAGCAGTGTTAGGGAAAAATGTACGTTGAGTCGAATGTCAAAGCGGTGTTCAGGATGAATGTATGTGAAGTCGAGTGTGAAAGCGGAGTGAGGGAGTAATGTACATGAAGTCGACTGTCAAAGCGCTGTTAGGGAGGAATGTACGTCAAGTCGACTATCAAAGCGGTGTTAGAGAGGAATGTACGTCAAGTCGACTGTCAAAGCGGTGTTAGGGAGGAATGTATGTCAGGTCGAGTGTCAAAGCGGGATTAGGACTTAGGGTTAGGTATGCTTCATAACTATCAGGGTTTGGGTCAGTTCAGCTATAGAAGTCAGATAATTTCTCCACCAAAGCGTAACTAGGGTAATGTTGAAGCTGGGTGTTAGGCATGAGTGTGCTTGAAGTTGACTTTCAAAGCACTGTTAGGAAGGAATATATCTGAAGTGCAGTGTCAAAGCGGTATTAGGGAAAAATGTACGTGCAATCGAGTGTCAAAGCTGTATTAGGGAGGAATGTATGTTTAGGTGAGTGTCAAAGCAGTGTCACGGAATGTATGTCAAGTCGAATGTCAAATTGTTGTTTGGGAGAAATGTATGTGGAGTCAAGTGTCAAAGCGGTGTTAGGGAGGAATGTATGTGAAGTCGAGTGTCAAAGCGGTGTCAGGGAGGAATGTACGTCAAGTCGAGTGTCAAAGCGGTGTTAGGGAGGAATGTATGTCAAATCGAGTCTCAAAGCGGTGTTAGAGAGGAATGTACGTGAAGTCGAGTTTCAACCAGTGTTAGGGAGGAATGTATGTCAAGTCGAGTGGCAAAGCGGTGTTAGGGAGGAATGTATGTGAAGTCGAGTGTCAAAGTGGTGTTAGGGAGGAATGTATTTGAAGTTGAATGTCAAAGCGGTGTTAGAGAGGAATGTATGTGAAGTTGACTGTCAAAGCGGTGTTAGGGAGGAATGTATGTGAAGTCGAATGTCAAAGCGGTGTTAGGGAGGAATGTATGTAATGTTGAGTGTCAAAGCGGTATTAGGACTTAGGGTTAGGTATGCTTCATAACTATCAGGTTTAGGGTCATTTCAGCTATAGAAGTCAGATAATTTCTCCACCAAAGCGTAACTAGGGTAATATCGAAGCTGGGCGTTCAGCAGGAGTGTGCTTGAAGTTGACTTTCAAAGCACTGTTAGGAAGGAATATATCTGAAGTGCAGTGTCAAAGCGGTATTAGGGACAAATGTACGTGCAATCGAGTGTCAAAGCTGTATTAGGGAGGAATGTATGTTTAGGTGAGTGTCAAAGCAGTGTCACGGAATGTATGTCAAGTCGAATGTCAAATTGTTGTTTGGGAGAAATGTATGTGGAGTCAAGTGTCAAAGCGGTGTTAGGGAGGAATGTATGTGAAGTCGAGTGTCAAAGAGGTGTCAGGGAGGAATGTACGTCAAGTCGAGTGTCAAAGCGGTGTTAGAGAGGAATGTATGTCAAATCGAGTGTCAAAGCGGTGTTAGAGAGGAATGTACGTGAAGTCGAGTGTCAACCAGTGTTAGGGAGGAATGTATGTCAAGTCGAGTGGCAAAGCGGTGTTAGGGAGGAATGTATGTGAAGTCGAGTGTCAGAGTGGTGTTAGGGAGGAATGTATTTGAAGTTGAATGTCAAAGCGGTGTTAGGGAGGAATGTATGTGAAGTTGACTGTCAAAGCGGTGTTAGGGAAGAATGTATGTGAAGTCGAGTGTCAAAGCGGTGTTAGGGAGGAATGTATGTAATGTTGAGTGTCAAAACGGTATTAGGACTTAGGGTTAGGTATGCTTCATAACTATCAGGTTTAGGGTCATTTCAGCTATAGAAGTCAGATAATTTCTCCACCAAAGCGTAACTAGGGTAATTACAAGCGTCTAGTCCGTCATTCATAATCCAGCCGTCGTCCATTAGAGAATATCCGCGTCCATAATCCAAAGACCTATTCCATTTCCATATAACAGTATTAGCACCAAATTCAAAAAGACAAAGTATACATAAACATAGGCTTGTTTCCTGCAAGAGAGAAGCGGTCAACAGTTTTCAATGATGCCGGCAAGACATCATGATGTTCAAAAATATCAAATCCGTATCGCTGATCAGTATTCTTAATCCATAATATTCGTTATAGAGTCGTCATCTAAAAAAAAAGATGTATCTCAGTCACGCTTTGATTGTGACTGTTCATATGAGTACCATGAGGATCTTGAAGTACATGGGTTCATACGGCCCCTAACCCCGGGTTAAGCGGAATTAGACACAAGTTACGAAACGTAACGCCATAGATCTTGCACGCTACGCTCGTATTTTGCTATCAACATGCGATATGTATCGCCAACTTTGAGTGGAGGCGCTTGGTAGTGTATGCCTATTCTATAAGTTTCTGCAACAATGTTTTG
>JAVTVY010027693.1:0-10011 GCA_036873755.1 Hanleya hanleyi
TGTACAGTTATTATCTCTATCGCTTGTAGGAAATCGGTGGATTCCGGGAAGATTATGCGATGATCATTAGAATTGCACATGCATATACGAATTCAGGGCTACGTTTAGGCACAGGCCTCAAAACAAGAGTTTTGGGGTGTGTGGGCGGTGGTACTGTGAAGTGTCGAAATATGGGGTCTCTATATATAACCCCTTGCTTTATATAAACATACACCAACCTGGTGTATTTTCCACCGTAATACCACCGCCCACACACCCCAAAACTCTTTGTTTCGGTGATATCAGATACTTTTTGCAATATATTATGTATATGCTACATGTAAGTCTTATCACTAGATTATTTGTAGAATGATATTAATCGATATGTATTTAACTGTTTGTACCTAACATATATGGAAATAATTTTTGAGAGAAAGAATAATTTAGCCGTCAGCGGGAATCAAACCCACGCCACGCTATAATCCATACCAAATTGTGTACCTAATGTATATATATCTTGCTTTTCTATGTATAGCTTCCTGGGCTCCCAGAAACATGACAATAACCGTGATATCCAAAAACCCAGTCAAGATCCTTCTATCGTGGAAAGTGCCTGTGAAGGTATATGGTTGGACCGAAGGATATAGAGTCCTATGGGGCAGGAAGAATGGTAACTTGAGTATTATTACCACAAAAGGGAACAAAAGATCGACCTCGATACCTCTGGGTAAGTTGGAAAGTATAATATTAATTTGGAATTACACGTCCTGGCAATATATTTTATAGATCCACATGTGAAGTTGTAACTCATTAATTCTTTCTCCTAATTGAGGAATGCATCCATCAGACTTCGACTATAGGCCCCTATATATGTCGGTATTTTTAAGAGTTTGTAAACATAGCGCTTATAAAAATACATGACCCAACAATCTTCTGAAACTATTGCGGAAAACCCCTTTGTCTGAGACGGTAATGAAGCTACGTTTTTCAACACAAAGCATACAAAACCATATTTCTTTAAAAGAATATATACTGAAATATCAGCCTGGAAAAATTTACGATGGTCAGAGGAATAAAAATGAATCCATATGATTCATCAAAATGTGCTTCCTGGCCTATTTTGGTATATTTTTGGGGCATTTATAGTGAAGATTTTCTCTTGTGACAAAAATCTGACATCTTAAACCAAAATAACTTTCAAATGATCAAACTTCCTAATATATTGTGCGAAAACATAATTTTTGTTTGAGGTGTCAAATTTGTGTTACAAGGGAAAATCCTTCCTATTAATTCCAACAAAATACCAAAATGTGCATATTTTGATGAACGATAATTACGTTTTTATGCGGATAACCATCGTAAGTTTTTCCCAGGCTGATATCCAGCGACTCATAACAGCGCCCCTAGCAGCGCCCCCTGGCGTCAGATTTGAGATATGAATATGCAAAGATATAGAGCATGACATTCTCTCTTGCTATACAGAGTTTGGAGTTCAAAGTATTCCTAATAAAAAAATACAGATTTCCATATCTGAGGAAATAATTGCTGGTCTCCTCGAATAATGAACTGCGAACTGCGAACCAACGTTATGCACGTTATTTCAGTATGTAATCCTTCATCAAAATACGTTTTTACCCCTCAGCCCATAGGGCTGTGGGGTCTTGTAGTTGTCATGTACGTACGTCCTGAATGTTGACTGATGAAATGATTAGATTTTCAGATGGCTATGATGATTTCATGATTTTTAATTATTTTTTTTATTATTTATTGATGGCTCAGTTTTTGCACTGTTATCTATGCCCATCAACATGTTCTTGTCCGCTGAATATATGCAGATCTATCAAGTCGGGCCTGACCAAACTTTGGTTAGAGCTTCCTGAATGTTGATTGATGAAATGATTAGATTTTCAGATGGCTATGATGATTTCATGATTTTTAATTATTTTTTTATATTATTTATTGATGGCTTAGTTTTTGCACTGTTATCTATGCCCATCGGGAACATTGGTTCCATGTTTGATTGTGACTTTTGAAGGTTCCCGGATACAAGAAAGCCTGGTCCATTCAAGATTCAAGATTATCATTGGATGGAACCCCCCAATTCCCAAATATATTCTGGAAGCTTACATGATGCTACACTTGTTCAACCTATGCACTACCCTCGGGAGGATTTCCCCACACCTGGGACACTAAATGTCATTGGACTTTTTCCTGTTCACAGTTCTCAGCTTCATGTGATATGTATGAGATGCAGTGTACATTGATTTTTCACAAACACATGATGAATCACCTAAAATTTATCCCTTTATAGTAATAACTAACAGGTTGGTGACATTATTTTATTTCAGAAGTACAAGAGGAAATAAATTAAGGACAGCATTTTTCTTCAATTTTGCTACCTCGATTTGTATGAAAGCTTTTGCACAAACCATATTTTATTTCAGAAGTATTATATGAAATAACTGGCAGGAGAATCCCTGCAGTATCGAACCCCTGTTAGTTTGAATTTCGCTTCGCCTTAAATGAAGGACAACATTTCTCTTCAATTTTGCTATTAAATCATTCTACTCCACATCATATGTTTTATCTTAAAGCTTTTGCACAAAACATATTTTATTTCAGAAGTGTAATATGAAATAACTGACAGGGGAATCCCTGCTGTATCGAACCCCTGTTAGTTTGAATGTCGCGTCGCCTTAAATGAAGGACGATATTTTACTTCAATTTTGCTGTTAAATCATTCTATGCCCCCCCCCCCCCCCCCACCCCCATGATGATAATGGTGGACCCGTGTCAATCAGATCATTAACTTGTTATCACACTTGTGCAATGCATAAATTGCCACTGAAAAAGCTACACTTTCTTGCATGCTGTAATCTCAGCACACCTCTCACGGGAAAACGAAGTCTATTAAAGCCCTGTCACACTCACCCGCGATCACGCTGACGCTCCCACTGCGACCTCAAAGTATGAAAGCGTGAGGCAAAGCGCAGTAAGGTCTCTGAGAACGATTTGGTGACGCAGTGGAAACTGTCAAGGACGGGAGAGTGTCGCCATGAGCTACCTTGAGCGCCAAACCTCGGCGCTTGTTTTGTGCATGCACAAAACAAGCGCAGCGGGTCGGCGCTCTGACGAGAACGGTGTAATGACGCAGTACAGTCGCCATGGCAGCGCAAAGCGAACTACATGAGCATATCGTGGACGTAGCAACAACGCATAGAAGCGACTTGGGGTCGCAGAAATCGTCTCCTGCGACTGGTGTGCGACTGCTGTACGCTAATTGGGCTCTCAATACGTGCCTCTTCCGTTCTTATTGCGCTGTTACTGCACTTCTACTACGCTTTGTGGGCTTGTTTCCGCTCATTCTACGTCCACACTGCGCTGCCACTGAGACTATGACGCTCGTTATACGTCCAAGGCGTTGTTCCGACGTTTGCAATAGGTTCACAGTGCGTTCTTATTACGATCCCACTTCCACTGACTCCCACACACACATTTTGGTATAAATACAGCTCCATCGTCTATACACAATCAGTGTGCATCTGCTCTTCACCATGGTCGCAGACAGGCAGAATGTGCTAATTGTACAGCAGGTAGCATATATGCAAGCACAACAGGCACACTGAAATCTTCCCTCTGGCGGCGGACTTATTGGTTTTTGGCATGCTGAAAGTAGACTGATGCCCTGGTCGCAGGAGGCTCTATTTTTATACACGCCGCTCATGCGCAAGGAACGAGTTGCAAAGGTATTGACACTATCCGAAGTGTCCCCTATCTCCACTCGTGCCGTGAACTCGGTTTAGTAGCGGATCAAATGGCATGTCGAGTCCGAGGCGCCAATGGAGACAGCCGTATCTTGACATAATGGGAGGGACGGGTGGGAAAATCGAACTGACAAATCCGCCTGAATTCTAGAACAACTATATATACACTGCCCACAAAATCTCACCTTGCAGCTGCCCTCCGCTCAAGCTCGCATCCAAAATCTGTCAGAAGATGACGTCACGAGGTTACGCGCGGGGACACTTGGGATATGACACTATCCGAAGTGTCCCCTATCTCCACTCGTGCCGTGAACTCGGTTTAGTAGCGGATCAAATGGCCTTCGAAGTCCTCGGCCAAATCGTATATGCCATAATATTTAAATCCCAGCCAACATCCATCACTTACAACCCCAACCCTAAAGAAATCCCCCAAGAAAAAACACAACCCCAATCAAATCTCACAGGAAAACCATGCATGTATTCCCAATGAAACATCTATTCCAGAAGCTGTAAAACCTGTTAATATCATAACGAGCCAAGGACCAGGGTCCACCATCCCTAAAAAGCTATACATTTACACAAATTCTTGGTAGGACCTTTTTTTATAGCAAAAATAATTCCCTGCAGAAAACACTAAGTTACCTCTGAATTTCGATATTATAGATAGTGGACCCCAGCCCTCGGCTCACGTGAACAATGTCCACTAGGGGATTAGTCCCCCTTGAGCCAAGAACTGGTTTTCCAAATCTTACAAATTTGCATTAATATATTAGCAATTCAGACCATTCACAACAATATAAAAGACACCGTACCAGTTATGCTTTGGTGCACGAACGTTTGTTCTATCCCCCAAATATAACATCGCAACATTGTATCCATGTGGCTTCTCCGTAATGACGCGTTGAATGGATAGACAACTGACCCAATTATCCATCAATAGCAGAACCCCCCTATAGGGATAATTGACCGAAGTCCGCATTTTACACATTGCTCCTTGGTAAATCGCCAGATCATGAACACCGTTCAACAGTTATAAATTCAGTCACTCTGGCTCTCAACTTCACCCAACTGGGTGTCTTCCAGGCGAAAGAGAAAGGGCGGTGGGGGGTGGATTAGGGAAGTGGGAGAGGAGTGGAGAGGAGGTGGGGGGGGGGGATGTGAAGTAAACACCCGTTCAAACCACGCCGCATATGGTCTAAAACTGACATTTGTTCAACAAATCACTCATAAAAAGGATGTAGTTACACCCCAAATAATATGTCCTGTCACAAGAAGTACCAAATTCAATCAACAGATCAAAAGAACATCCTCGTCGTTTACACAAATCACGCACAGCACCGCCATGCTCGACCCCCGGTCGATCATATGTTATAACACGCACAGCACCGCTATGCTTTTTCTCGACCACCGGTCGATATTTATTACTGTCAGTGACAGAAATTAAAAGCAACCACCGATTGTCAACACATTCAACGTAGCCACCGGCTACAAAAGGAGGTAACACACCTCAAAACATCCACATAAAGTAAATTATCTCACCCACGATAGACAGTACGGTCTGCAGCGTCCAAAAGGACATGAGAGCGTAGTGAGAGCACAGCGGCAGCGACTTGGACGCACTGAGAGTGCACTGGGAGCACACAGAGCGCAGTGGGAGCGCATTGAGAGCGCACTGATGATCACACTGGGACCACATAGGGTCGCAGTGAGAGCGTAATAAGCGAGTCAAGAACGTACTGTAAGCTACTGTAAGCTACTGTAAGCTACCTGGTGTCATGGATTTCACAATTTTCGGCGATGTCACTGCGCTTTGGTGAAAAATTTCAAAGTCCGGGAGCGCAAAGCGGTCGACGGCTGATCGCAGTAGAGTGTGACAGGCGTATTATATACGGTACAGAAATCACACAAAACTGTACCCCAAACTCCCAGTTCTTTTTCGTAATTCATTATTGAGGGTCCAATTTTTTTAGTGAATTTCGGCACAAAGAGCCTGTGATCAATCACAAAACAGAAGTTTATTAACATGAAATTCAATACCCAGCCATGCAATCGGATCGATATGATTTGAGGCTCCCAGAAGCTTTTTCTAGGAGTATTTCCTTCAGAAATCCTTTCAAATTGAACAACAACAGCAACACTTTCGTTTTTTGTTTCATTTGAGTTATGGGCGCCCATAAGTTTTCCGAAACTAAATTGGCTCTAGATGCAGCCCTGATCCTACTTGACTAAAAAAAAAACAGGCTGAGGGGTCCACACACCTTTTAGATGCTTGCCTGCAATTCATGTTGTATATTTTGTATTGAAAAAAAAAATCAGCTTTATATTATTACCGTCAGACACAAAGAAGTTTTTCGGTTTTAAACATCACGCATAATTTGTGATTTGTGAAACATCCTCGGTATCGGTACTGTTTACTTATTTGGTATTGCGCTGTATATGCATTTTCTTTTTCCTTAAAGAAAATAACATCGACTACATCTTTCGAGTGTCCATCAAGACATCGTATGGATATGGAGATGTTGCTATTGAGTCATTTAACACGAACACAACACAAGGTACTGTATACCCTCCAGTTTTTCCCCCACAATGTAGAAATACATGATACCACTACTGCAACATTTTAACAGCAAATATGTAACAAAAGATTTAAAACAACATTTTATATAAATTACTTTCCACTTTTGGGAGACCGAGGCAAGTTGCAGCGGGGGAATGGTAGAGCAAATGAGTGTTGCTGCCTATTATATTCAAGATGAAACAACTTACTAGAAAGATGAATGCTCTCTCTTTCTGATTTTCATGTTCACATCACGACAACATTAGTCGAAGCGACATTATGTTTTAGTTTGTCCTTGCTTTCATCCTTCCGCGTGACGATTAAGCTTGTCCAAATGATATTTGGAGTGACGCAAAACCGATCTTCTTGAAGGCTTACCTGTGTGTTATCTGTGTTCATCAAACAAAGCCTATCGGTTTGGGGGTCAATACTAAAGGTCGAGGTCACAGTGCACGAACAAACATTTGTTGACGTATACTCTATTGATCCTCATAGTTCACAGGAATGTTGACCATATGTCTGCAAACAGGGGAAGAGGGGTCAGTAGTAGTGTAAACCCCGGACGACGCACATTGACCTTTGACCTCGGCCAAACCACTTTTAATCTGGAGGGGTGCAAGGTTGTTATGCAAATAATGGTTTAACCCAAACGAGAGGTGAAGGCCGCTATAGTTCCGGCAAAGGGGAGTGAGTGAGTGCACTAATGTATTCCTCCGCGGTGATGCGGTCATGTCTGGTGGTAATGCGGTCGCGGGAAAAAGCTTCCGCGGAGAAAAAGTAGTCCCTAGATAAAATGGTCCGATGGGGTCGAGTGAGGTATCAAAGTGAAGCTTATGTGAAGGGGCATCTAATGGGCTGGGTGCGGGGTTGAAATAGCATCATTCTGCGCATGCGCTGTGGCCAAAGGATATGAAAATATACGTTTTGGGATGTAGGGGAGCCACTAATGGTCCAATGGGGTCATATGAGGAATCAATGTGAAGCATTCGTGAAGGGGCATCTGATGGGCTGGGTGTGGGGTTGAAATATCGGCATTCTGCGCATGCGCGGTGGCCAAAGTGTATGGAAATAGACGTTTTGGGATGTAGGGGAGCCCCTAATGGTTCAATGGGGTCATATGAGGTATCAAAGTGAAGCATTCGTGAAGGGGCATCTGATGGGCTGGGTGTGGGGTTGACATATCGGCATTCTGCGCATGCGCGATGGCCAAAGGGTATGAAAATAGACGTTTTGGAGCTAGGGGAGCCCCTAATGGTCCAATGGGTCATATGAGGTATCCATGTGAAGCATTCGTGAAGGGGCATCTGACTGGACTAGCGGCTCGGGCGTTGTGACCATTCTGCGCATGCGCAGACAGGGAATTGTGGGAAAAGGGTATGGAAATAGACGTTTTGGGATCTAGGGGAGCTCCTAATGGGCCGATGGAGTTGTATGAGGTATCCATGTGAAGCCTATGTGCGGGGGCATCTGGCTGGACTAGTGGCTCGAGCGTTGTGACCATTCTGCGCATGCGCAGACAGAGAATTGTGGGAAAAGGGTATGGAAATAGACGTTTTGGGATCTAAGGCAGCCCCTAATGGGCCGATGGAGTTGCATGAGGTATCAATGTGAAGCCTATGTGAAGGGGCATCCAGACATGGGTGGGTGCATGTAAAATTTTCCGGAAAAAAAACGGAACACGGACTTTATCGAAAAATCCGGGAAAATGCCTATATGGGGTATGGGGGGTATATAGGTGGCCGGGCTTAACGGGGCTTGCCTATCAATAGAGTTATCTCCCCCTAGTTCCAGGGTGGGTGTATGTAAAATCTTTCCTGAAAAAATACGGAACACGGACTTTATCCTAAATTACGGGAAAATGCCTATATGGGGTATGGGGGGTATAGGACCATCCTGGGAAACCTACTTCTCGACATTTGCGGTATAGGTTGTGGGGTCTCGTTTTCTTAGTCTCGTCAAGACAAACATGATAAGAAGTGTCCCGGAGCGAAACGGTGAAATTTTTGAAAAAAGTCACCGAGCCCCATATAGGCCCATACTGGGGTATAGGACCGATGTTTGTCCCCCTGGGAAACGTACTTTTATACATTTGCGGTAGGGTTGTGGGGTCTCGCTTTACTCGTCTCGTCAAGACAAACATGATAGGAAGTGTCCCCGTGCGAATCGGTGAAATTTTTGAAAAAGTACGATATAGCCCCATATAGACATATATATATAAATATATATTCCCATACTGGGGGTATAGGTTCAATGTTTATCCTACTGGGAACCCCACTTCTATACATTTGCGGTAGGGTTGTGGGGTCTCGTTTTTCACGTCTCGTCATGTAGAACATGATAGGAAGTGTTGCGGAGCGAATCGGTGAAATTTTTGAAAAAAGTCACCAAGGCCTGGGTAGGCCCATAGGCCTGTACTGCATGGCTATGGGTGTATAGGGCCATACGGGGTGGACATGTTGGAGTCTAGGTGAGTCCCTGGTGGTCCAAGGGGGTCGAGTGAGGTCTTATTTTGAAGCTCTCGTGGAGGAGCACTCGACTACACTAATGGTTCGTCCGTGTTCAATAGTCTGCGCATGCGCAGACTGGCCCGTAGTATAGAAAGTAGGCATTTTGGGGGTATGTGGGTGTGTGTTTGGGTTAGAGATGGGCTATTCACGGTTCGAATGGGTCGTGTGAGGTATCCATGTGAAGCCTAGATGAGGGAGCCTCTGATGGCGTGGAGGTGGGGTTGGAATATCGGCATTCTGCGCATGCGCGGTGGTCAAAGTGTATGAAAATAGCCGTTTTGGGAGCTAGGAGAGCCACTATTGGTCCGATTGGGTCGAGTGAGGTATCAAAGTGAAGCATTCGTGAAGGGGCAGCTGATGGGTTGGGTGTGCGGCAGGAATATCATTCTGCGCATGCGCAGACGCACTGCGGAGCTCTCGTCCAATCAGAAGCGAATATTTCAAATCCGTCACAGAGCTCTCAGCCAATCAGAAGCGAGTATTTTGACCCGGTGCATTATGGGACATATCCAAGATGGCGGCACGTATGTTCAAGATGGCGGCACATCCGGTATCGAAAACTGGCCAATTCTTCGGGATGTGGTCACCTAGTGTCGAAAACTGGACCCTGTATGGGTCCCGCTAGCGCCTTAACGCCATGATATAGACCGGAGAGAGAAAACAGCAACAACAACAAGGATGACACATGAGAGAACAACATCAACAACAAGTTTTTTTCTTCATATAGTTTATTTTCCCCTCCATCATAACATACCCACGCTGGGGGAGCCGCGTTGGGTATGTTTACAATTCAAGAAAGACTCTTGTCCAATCAGAGACCGCCATTTGCATCTGTCCTATTCGTTCCTGTCCGTTCGATGTATTCTTGTCCAATCAGAAGTCGCCATTTCAGAGAGTTCCTTCTTCGGTTATGTTCATTCTGAACCGTTTATTCTAATCATCGTCGGACAGGCCTGGATATTCTTCGGGCAGCATGTCCTGAAACAGTTGTTTGCGCATTCTGATCGCATTTTCCAGGGCCTCTGTGGGTGGTAGCCCCATAGCCTCTTCCGAGTGACGCTTGGTCTTCATGATGGACCTGTGCGTGGGGTCGCCTTTCATTTCAAGCGGTAGTAAGGTATACTGTTCATAGATCGCCATGGCTGTTTTCCTGATGCGAGGGCGCATTTGGGTGTACGTCTGTTGTAAATTATCGTCTCCGGCG
>JAVTVY010027694.1:0-11469 GCA_036873755.1 Hanleya hanleyi
AGTCCGCGTTCACTTCCAGAAATAGGTTGATATGTTGCACAGCGTAGAGTATTTGCCGCGCGCAAATGGACGGAAATTCGAGTACAGATTCTGAAAAAGTATCGTTCTTGGTTTCCAAGGGCAGACAATCTCGCCACCAGGAGTCGCTTGCTTCTGCAGCGTGCTCGTACACAGTCATTAGTCTCATGCAACAAAACTGCTCCAGAATTATACTGAACTGAAATTTCTAAACGTTTGTAATAAATCATAATTCTTTATCTCAAAATATATCCGTTCTCACTCAAAAGAAATGTTTTATACCGATTCATTTGTTGCCACATGCTTGTCTATCGTACTGCAGTATCGACAGTATGGGTTCAAACGTTGATACCGTATGCGACGTGCTCATATATTGGAAATATGAATTTTGTATTTTGCCCTTTCACTGCTTTGAACATCAACCGTCGTCAACATCAAACTTCTTACTCGTATGTTGTATAATCAGAATAGGTACAGAAGTATGTCAGTTCAGATCACGGAATTTAACTTATTTTATCCAATGATAGTTCTTAAATCTTGTAATAGATGTGGATGACATAAATATTTCGAAATATGAATTAAAAAGCGCCTGTCACCCATTTTCGAACAAAATTCACCCCACATTATTTCGTAGACCAGATATTAGCTTGCTGTTTTTTGTATTCGCTTCCCATAGTCTTCAGGAACACGCCAATAACAGCGAAAATGTGTTTTAAGCGGAAATTATTTTTCGTACAATTTATTAACCGAGATTATTCGAGAAATTCGAAATTGTCAACGAAGAAAAGTTACATTTAACTGAAAAGTATATATACTATTTCAAAACATCTGTAGAAAAGATATGCATTTGACAGAAACTGTATACAATGAACAAAAAACATATCAGAAGTGATAAATTCATGTTAGAAATATGTTGTTTTTTTGAGAAAATGTGTAATTAATAAAGCTCTTTTACAGAGGATATTCAAAATGCGCACTCGTGATTCCGACACGATTTTTTTTTGGTGATTTCGTCACAGACTAGATGTAACCCCTGTGATGACCGAATCACTCTTTTCTCACGAGAAAAAAAAATGATATCATCCTTGGGTACTGTATGTTAGTAAGAAATGTCATATACGGATGATCAGATCGAAAGAGAGCAGCAAAAAAAAATAGACAAACAACACTAGTCAAAACGGAGGAGTTTCACATTCCGCCACGGACATTTCCAAAGATTATATAACGAAAAAGGTGGGCAATAAGACATAGAAAGTCTACTCATAGAGAATAAAAATTTCGGTAACGAGCGCTTCAAATTTTTAAAGTACTTTCCAAACCGTGATTTCGTCGCGCTGGAATTCATGTTATAAGCGTACGTAGATCTAGATCTGCACGGTAGAGAACTTGAAAGAATGAAGATGGATGAAACTCGGCTGATTCACGTAGGCAATATTCATGTAGTTTATCAGTGTTATGTTCCAAATCTAACCCCCGATTCTATTTCAATTATTTTGAAATTACTGTGTATATACACGTATACCAGGATACATATAAATGAAAGATAGCCAATATCAAACGCAGACAATATGGGGAGGGGGGGCTACCTTGAAGAAACTCACCAAGGTATATACCTGGGAATGAACCATAGAGAGCGTAGTAGGGAGGAGGGGATTAAAAGGCCAGATCTAAATCGGTATGAAGTGAAGCGAAGGGAGGTGTGAGATAGATCTAACCGACGTGAATGTGTCCAGATCTAAATCGATATGAAGAAAATCACCAAAATTAATATTGCATATGGCATTAAGCCTAGAACTACTGATGAAGCCAAGCGAGGTGGGAGATAGATCTAACCGACGTGAAGAAAATCACACGACAGTTTTATTTTGTAATTTAGGACTAGAAAGTTCAATGGGTGGAGCCTGCAAGGGGCTGGGGAGTGAAGCAAATCACAAAACGGAAGTTGCATATATGTTAACCTGGTACTACAAATCTGAATCGGGTCGTGCACTAGAAATAATGTTGCGTATTCTCTAAACAAACTTGATTAAATGGTTCACTCAAGTAATCGAGTGGAAATTTATTTCTCTCAATTATGTCGCTAAAGTTTGAGTGAAATTCCCTCACGTTTTAGTGAAATTCGTCTAAGTTTTAGCTGATATAACAAGTCGAAAAGTTTATTCCACTGAATGAAGGTTATTTTCACCTCAATTTGAGTGAAATTTGCTTATGTGGTCTTTTACACTTTTACTTTCAGAGTTGAATTTTAATAAAGTGACTCTGGCACTAGAAATAATGAGGCGGGAGGGAGGGAGCGGGGGTTGGGACGACTGGCTTCCCAGACTCCGACTTTTCGGTTGATGTCCGTTATGCGACAAACGCCTGTAAATATCGACATAACCTCCCTAACGTGTTTGATATAAGCGACCAATAGCTGCAAAAATCTAAATTCGATCTAGATTCAAAATTACCCGAGTCTAAAAGTACGATGCCCATGTAAGTTCTTTACTACGGGTACGACATGACCGTCATGTATAAATTGATGCTGTAATCGAACAAAGTAGCTTTCAGATAAACGTATTTGTTTTTCACTTCGTCAAATACTGTATAGATTTTATAAACTTCATTTGTAGATCCAATGCAGCTTTATAGGTTTCAACGCGTAATTAATTATTCTCAATGCGTACCATATTGTCAGATATGCCGCCAGATAACGAGGTTGAAAATGGGAGCCGACAGATACGCCTTGACCTGTTGATTGATAAATATTTCCCCTCCGCTCACGGAATAATGAGTGAATCGGTCACCAAACACCAATATTGCCAGCGTAAACCAATATATTTCAGGCCCCCTGAAAACAGGAAGTTGAACATGGAGTGTCCTTCCCTAAAAATAGTACTATATAAAGCCTACGGTGGCCCGTAGGGGACATTCATATTTTTTACCTTTTAGGTGTTTTTCTCTAACTTTTTCGTGTTTTTCTTAGACTTTTCAGAGTTCTTGTTCGAATTTTCTGTGTTTTCGGTGGGAAATACTTTCCACCGCGGTGAGAAATACTTTCCACTCACATAACCGGATCATTCTCCCGAAAACTGCTCCAATGCTATTGAAGAAGGGTTTTATGTACTATTATTTTGAGGGCAGGACAATCCATGTCCAAATTCCTGTTTTCAGGCGACCTGAAATATATCGGTATACGCTGACAATATTGGTGTCACTCATTATTTCGTGAGCGGAGTGGAAATATTTCAACAAATGAAGGCGTATAATTCGACTGCTTTTTCTTGCACGTTCAGATTGACGATTTAATTCCACACATATTTGGATTACAAGAATTGTCGCCTTCCATTTTCAACCTCGTTACCTGGCGGCATATCTGACAAGGTGGTACGCATGGAGAATAATTAATTAAGCGATGAATCCTATAAAGCTGTATAGAATTTACATGTGACGTTCATAAAATCTATAGACGCTTTGACGAAGTGAAAACGAATACGTTTATTTAGCTTCAATTTATACATGACGGTCATGCCGTAGGCTACCCGTAGTAAAGAGCTTACATATAGGCCTCGTACTTTTAGTCCCGGATATTTTGAATTCAGATCGAATTTTAATTTTTGCAGCTGGGATTGTGATAAGCATCAGCGTTAGAAGCTAGTCTTGGGCGCGTTTGTCACACGGCGGCGTATCAATCGAAAGTCGGAATCTGAAAGGCGCCCCAGCCCCCACTCCCTCCTTCCGCTTCGTTTCTGGATGCCGGAGTCCTTAGTGGCCCCAACTCTGAAAGTAAAGAAAGTGAAATTATACCAAATCCAAGTAAATTTCATTCCGATGAGATACGTTTCTATTCGAGTAAAATCTTCGCTCATTGAATAACTTTTCTTTGTTCCTCAGCTAAAAGCATAGACAGTGCTTTCAAGCATAGCTCAGGGAAATTGCATTCAAAATGGAGTGACTCAAATCAGCTTCAGCGAATTTAACTAAGCTGGAAACATAATTGAGAGGGAATGAATTTCCACTCGATTACTTGAAATGATATTCATTCAGATTTGTTTGAAAATGCGCAGCATTCTTCAAGTGCGACCCCATAGCCGATTCAGATTTTAATTGCCGGGTCAGCAACATGCTTTTGAGCCCAATACAAACTGAAACTGTCATTGTGATTTTCTTCACGTCGGTTAGATCTATCTCACTTAGCTTCATTAGTAGTTCTGACCTAATGCCATATACAGCTTTTATTTTTGGTGATTTCGCCATACCGATTTAGATCTGTGGACATAGTCCCCCCCCAGCTCTGTTTCATCAGTTCTAGTTCCAGTTCCCATATATGGGCTCGTGAAGTAGTCAGATTGGTGATGATATATACGCGCCTCCGCTGTCCAGGAGTGACCAAGACAAACGGCAGTTTCTGTGGTCACCTCCACGTCTGTGTGCTTCCCCTCCCCCTTCCACACACACAGAGGTATCTCTAACAGGTAGTCGAGGGGAGGGCATCTCCCAAACGCACTCGTGCACAGCTCTCAAAATGCCCTTTTTCTACTAATCCCCGTGTGCGCAGGCACGTATCACCCCAGTCTGCCTATTTACAGCGATTCCAATATATCACTCCATACGACCAATATGCCAGACTACGGATTTTTACGAATTTACTGAAACATAATCAGGGAATGAATTTACACTGGATTACCTGAGAGAACTATCGACTCAAGTGTGTTTTAGAGTACCAACATTATTTCTAGTGCGTCAGGCGCTCACCCGATTCAAATTTGTAGTGCGAAGTTAACACATTAATATGCTGTTGTGGCCGAAGGGACATGCTGTATTGTGTTATGATTCGGACCGACACAAGAAGGCAGGATGCGAAGTCGCGAAGGCAGGATGCGAAGTGCGAGGGCAGGATCTGAAGTCGCGGGAGCCAGGATGCGAAATCAAAACAGCGAAGCGCGAAGTCAGGATGCGAAGCGCGAAGTCAGGATCTGAGAATCGCGAGGCCAGGATGCGAAATCAAAACAGCAGAGAAGCGCGAAGTCAGGATGCGAAGTCAGGATGCGAGAAGCTCGAAGTCAGGATGCGAAGCGCGAAGTCAGGATGCGAAATCAAAACAGCGAGGCGCGAAGCGCGAAGTCAGGATGCGAAATCAAAACAGCGAGGCGCGAAGCGCGAAGTCAGGATGCGAAATCATAACAGCGAGGCGCGAAGCACGAAGTAAGGATGCGAAATCAAAACAGCGAGGCGCGAAGCGCGAAGTCAGGATGAAAACATCAGCATTGCGCATGATCCTATCAAAACGAGGCCGGTTTGTAGCCCTGATTCCTAATATACATTGTAGGGGCAATTGAAGATTATTGCTGGTTGTTGCTATCACAGCAACGGAGGAAGTAAAATTATTCTGATGTGTATCTTTTCTTTGCATTACTGATGTTTTATAGAAATTCACAAATGGTATTTGAATATATTTTCAGATCTGGTGTTTCGGGAATGATTAAAACCAACCTGAATAATTGATAATTTATACTGAAGCGCTCAAAGCTTGCTTAAGACTCTATGTCAGCCTGGTGACTGTTCAGGTTGACATTTTTATTCCAATCTTGCCAAATTTCCAGTTAGCCTGGTGTGTGAATGGGCCATACCATCTAGGAATAATTGAGAATTATTGCTTACCAGATAAATTGGTCTTTATATATAGTGTATATAGTGTAATTGTCCATGCTTGGCAAACACGGGCTCTCGCTTTAAAATATGGCCACGTATGAGTATTATAGTAAGCTATATGATAATTTAGTGATTCTAAAAAAAAAATAGAAATTTTAAAATTGAAAAAAATTAAAATTTTAAAATTAAAAAAGCAAATCAAATTAAAAATAAAAAAATATATATCTCTGACACAACAGTGCTACTTAGCCCTGTGTCCTAAACGATCCGGGCCAATTCTAAGATGGAGGTTTGTACAAATTTAGGATTGATGATATAAAATGTGAAATCAAGGTTCAATATTTCCATACATCCTTATTACGTGCTAATAAATATATACACACGGAAACAGATAGACTATTAACAAGCAGTAAGATAATTAGCGGTTAATTTGGGGCTATTGTCTAAAACTCGTATGTTCGTCACTCCATGCCAAACGTCTACGTACAGGGTAATATCATAATTCGCGAACATTAGGCTGGTTAAAAAAGTTTCCTGTTTAGCATCACCGCCCGTCCCGAAATATTCGGCCGCCCCGTATTTTTTATTTCTATTCTTTTTTTTCCTCCTCATCTTTGGAATCGACGCTCCGAGACCGAAGTCAAGCGACTCAGAAGTAGATATCTCAATAAATGTACACTAAAATTTATTGAAACTAGACCCAGATACAAGCCAAACGATTTTTCTGTTCAATAAACTAGTTACATCATTCATCCGACGATGCATATAGTTTGGAGTCCGAAGTCGAGATTCGTCAAGGCCGAGGCCGCCAAACATTGTCAATTTATTGTTTCTCTGTTTACATCAACCCTTTGAAATATAAGCATAAATAAAGAGATATTCTTGTATATTCTGTATGGTACAAATCGGCCGTGTTCTAATTCATTTCCAGAATTCCCCGTCAGTATCCACCACAGAAACAGCCAAATCAAATAGTTCGATAAAACAGGCTTTGTGTGTGCATTTATAACTTGCACAGTTATAAACCAGAATTGAAAATACACAAATTGATATATATTTGTTCAATTATTATTCGAAATTCAAAACCATCTATCACTGAGTGATAATACCGCATGCCCCTACAATGTATATTAGGAATCAGGGCTACAAACCGGCCTCGTTTTGATAGGACCATGCGCAATGCTGATGTTTTGATTTCGCATCCTGACTTCGCGCTTCGCGCCTCGCTGTTTTGATTTCGCATCCTGACTTCGCGCTTCGCGCCTCGCTGTTTTGATTTCGCATCCTGACTTCGCGCTTCGCGCTTCGCTGTTTTGATTTCGCATCCTGACTTCGCGCTTCGCGCCTCGCTGTTTTGATTTCGCATCCTGACTTCGCGCTTCGCGCCTCGCTGTTTTGATTTCGCATCCTGCCCTCGCGACTTCGCATCCTGACTTCGCGCTTCGCATCCTGACTTCGCATCCTGACTTCGCGCTTCGCACTTCGCTGTTTTGATTTCGCATCCTGGCCTCGCGACTTCGCATCCTGCCCTCGCGACTTCGCATCCTGCCTTCGCGACTTCGCATCCTGCCTTCGTGTGTCGGTCCCGATTCATAACACAATACAGCGATCTCCCTTCTCGGCCATCATACTAAACAGTGACAAATCATGGCTATAAATAAACTGATCAGAATGAAAGTAAAATTACTTACTTGTTAAGACGAACGGTTGTTTCCGGGAACCAAATGTACGGCGTAACGGACAGTGGAAACATTTCAAGCCATTCCTGTCCAACTCACTAAAATCTATTTACCGAACTATCCGTCCAGCTTTTTACGCACTGGTGATTATTTACCGGGAATATATCATTATGAGTCATTACACTAGCCGGATACTTGGAAACCAACAATATAGAACGCATTATCCCATTGTATGTATATATAGGTCAGGGAAGATAATACAACCCTCTCCCAGCTTTGAAACGCTGTGATTCCTTTCGGATTCTCGATCTGCTTTGCCCTACGTTCACACGAAAAAAACCCCCCAGAATGTAGGGAAACATGACCGGTTCATATCTTATTCCCCAGCTAGGACAGTTTTAACCTGCAAGGTTCCTACACTCGATAAAGCTGACTCGCTCACTCGTCGAACGAAGCATTCAATAATCCAAACAGGTCAAAATTCGGATGTATCTGGTAGTTTGTCGTAGTTGTTGAATGTTGTGCAGGATCGTAAGATAGAAACGTATCTCTATTTGACGCGTTCGATAATTATTTCAGTTTTTATCTACTTCGGCAGAAACATAACACTGCGATTGTCGCATACTAGCACATGAAATTTGTGCTTGCTGTAAACGATATACTCAGCGGCATCTTTCCAGTGTCTCGGTAACCTGGCTATGGAGAATGGGCATGTCTCGGTAACCTGGCATTGGAGAATGGGCATGGATTCTGCGAAACAGATATCCCAATTTTCAAAGGAAAATTTTGTACGATGTTCTGCTTGTTTCTTTAGAATTTTGCTTAATCGAATCGAAAATATCGTATCTTCTATCAGTTAAATCACATTTTGATATATAATTTTCCCTTTATGAAGCGAAAACCAAATCTGCTATGCTCACGGGAACTCTAACATTCCATAGACGACAAAAATGACTTTATGTGCATCCCGCCCTTCTAACATTACTTTATATTTTGAGCCAGAAAATTTCCCCAAAACGAATCGTCGTTTCTGGCATGTTTTAAGCGTTTGTATATGGCGTATATATCGTTTGACATGCATATGCCCATATTTATACAAGTCACATTTTATTTTATTTTTCTACTATATTTGATCTACAATAGAGGTGAATTGTCCGCTACGCAGGAGGTACAATCTATCTGACCTACATACTATATCCACAGCGATTGGCAGTGGAGATTTTAATTCGGACATCCACTCCACGATAATGTGCTAGCTGGTAAGATGCCATCGGTTTCTTTTCCACTAAAAGAGTAGTTTCCATTTGATCCCGTATGAACGACTCAACCTGTAACCGTCTCGGTCATCTATACGCGGTAAGACTGACCCTGGGATCGTGTGTATCCATATTCAGCCTACTTTCGGCAACTGCTAGAGGGAATTTCCATAAATCAATACCACGTGAATTCGTCAGCCAATCAGCTAAAGTCTATCGACGTAACCCTAACGTAACTCGCCATTTTCGAGTCATGTGATGAACTACTTGTTCAAAATTTCAGATCCACCACATCTCTTGGATGATACGAAAGTTATACATACCTATATATTTTGTAAGCCCAGGCAATATCTGTTTCAGAAGTGGTATGAAAACCTGTAATTTATCAGATTTCTCGAGTCTGTTCTCCGCCGGATGAAGGCCGGACAGAATCCGGTAAAGTACCGGATATCGCTCCGCATTAATGGAGACACACGATTCGCAAACCAGCTTATGGATGGCGAAGTGTACGCAAATGATGAACGACTGTTCTTCCAGATCCTCATGTTGTTCATATGAACGTGACTGAGATACACCACACTCTAGATAACGACTTTGCAACAAAAATCATATGGATTAAGACTACTGATCAGTCATACGGAAGTAGTATACACCGAGCATTTCGAGCCAAAAGCGCTTCACTGCGCATGCGCAGAACCTTTTGTGACGTCACAGCGACCTGTTTTGGGGCGGTTTTGGGGCGGTGTGCGCATGCGTGTGGTTGGTGGGATGGAGGTGGTGGTGGGTTTAAGATGGCGGCTGTGGTTGGTGGGATGGAGGTGGTGGTGGGTTTAAGATGGCGGCTGTGGTTGGTGGGATGGAGGTGGTGGTGGGTTTAAGATGGCGGCTGTGGTTGGTGGGATGGAGGTGGTGGTGGGTTTAAGATGGCGGCTGTGGTTGGTGGGATGGAGGTGGTGGTGGGTTTTAGTAATAAACATAATCTATAGGTGTTGTACCATGTTAATAGGATCAGTCTAGCATCTGTACCACCCTAGGGTCGAGTGTTTATTGTCCCGTGTATCTCCGCAAGAAAACAACAAACAAAATGGCGGCTCCAGGATGGTGTGGGGATGCCCTTTCCATATCACGGCGTCGACCGTAGCGCCATCTGCACACATTGACGCAAGGGAGACAACTCGTGTAGCCTAAGGGTATGGACATAGCCGTGTTGGAGCTAGGGGAGTTACTACTGGTCCGATGGGGTCGAGTGAGGTATCAATGTGAAGCTTAGGTGAAGGGGCATCTGATGGGCTGGGTGTGGGGTTGAACTAGCGGCATTCTGCGCATGCGCGGTGGCCCAAGGGTATGGAAATAGCCGTGTTGGGAGCTAGGTGAGTTACTACTGGTCCGATGGGGTCGAGTGAGGTATCAAAGTGAAGCCTAGGTGAAGGGGCATCTGACTGGACTAGCGGGTTTGAACTAGCGTCATTCTGCGCATGCGCGGTGGCCCAAGGGTATGAAAATAGCCGTGTTGGGAGCTAGGGGAGTTACTACTGGTCCAGTGGGGTCGAGTGAGGTATCAAAGTGAAGCCTAGGTGAAGGGGCATCTGACTGGACTAGCGAGTTTGAACTAGCGTCATTGTGCGCATGCGCGATAGTGGAAATAGCCGTGTTGGGAGCTAGGTGAGTTACTACTGGTCCGATGGGGTCGAGTGAGGTATCAAAGTGAAGCCTAGGTGAAGGGGCATCTGACTGGACTAGTGGCTCGAGCGTTGTCACCATTCTGCGCATGCGCAGACAGGGAATTGTGGGAAAAGGGTATGAAAATAGACGTTTCGGGAGCTAGGGGAGTCCCTAATGGACCAATGGGGTCATATGAGGTATCAATGTGAAGCATTCGTGAAGGGGCATCTCACCCGACTAGTGGCTCGAGCGTTGTCACCATTCTACGCATGCGCGGTGGCCCAAGGGTATGGAAATAGCCGTGTTGGGAGCTAGGGGAGTTACTACTGGTCCGGTGGGGTCGAGTGAGGTATCAAAGTGAAGCCTAGGTGAAGGGGCATCTGACTGGACTAGCGGGGTTGAACTAGCGTCATTCTGCGCATGCGCGGTGGCCCAAGGGTATGGAAATAGCCGTGTTGGGAGCTAGGTGAGTTACTGCTGGTCCGATGGGGTCGAGTGAGGTATCAAAGTGAAGCCTAGGTGAAGGGGCATCTGACTGGACTAGCGGGTTTGAACTAGCGTCATTCTGCGCATGCGCGGTGGCCCAAGGGTATGGGCATAGACGTTTTGGAGCTAGGGAAGCCCCTAATGGACCAATGGGGTCGAGTGAGGTATCCATGTGAAGCTTAGGTGAAGGGGCATCCGATGGGTTGGGTGTGCGAAGCTCTCGTCCAATCAGAAGCGAGTTTTGACCCGGTGCATTATGGGACATATCCAAGATGGCGGCACATCCGGTGTCGAAAACTGGCCATTTTTGTCGGGATGTGGTCACCTAGTGTCGAAAACAGGACCCTGTATGGATCCCGCTAGACGTGTTGGAGCTAGGGGAGCCCTTAATGGGCCAATGGGGTCGAGTGAGGTATCAAAGTGAAGCATTCGTGAAGGGGCATCTGATGGGCTGGGTGTGGGGTTGAACTATCGGCATTCTGCGCATGCGCAGTCTGGCCGTAGTATAGAAATAGACGTGTTGGGGTGGTGATGGGCCCCTAGTGGGTCGATGGGATCGAGTGAGGTATCCATGTGAAGCCTAGGTGAGGGAGTTACACTAGGGTGTCGTATCCATTCTGCTGCGCAGGTCACGTGGTGGGGTTGTGACGTCACTTCCGGTTTTCACTAAAACTACCTTCAAACACAGAAGAGTTCCAACGTTCAACCCTTCGGGGTGTTTTCCCGCCCCGCCCCGC
>JAVTVY010027695.1:0-102846 GCA_036873755.1 Hanleya hanleyi
TGATGATGGTCTGCACCACTATAGTCATGATGATGGTCTGCACCACTATAGTCATGATGATGGTCTGCACCACAATACAGTCACGATGATGGTCTTCACCACAATACAGTCATGATGGTCTGCACCACAATAGTCATGATGATGGTCTGCACCACAATACAGTCATGATGATGGTCTTCACCACAATAGTCATGATGATGGTCTTCACCACAATACAGTCATGATGATGGTCTGCACTACAATACTGTCATGATGATGGTCTTCACCACAATAGCCATGATGATGGTCTGCACCATAATACTGTCATGATGGTCTTCACCACAATAGCCATGATGATGGTCTGCACCACAATAGTCATGATGATGGTCTTCACCACAAGTCATGATGGTGGTCTTCACCACAATACAGTCATGATGATGGTCTTCACCACAATACAGTCATGATGATGGTCTGCACCACAATAGTCATGATGATGGTCTGCACCACAATACTGTCATGATGATGGTCTTCACCACAATACAGTCAAGATGATGGTCTTCACCACATTAGTCATGATGATGGTCTACACCACAATACTGTCATGATGATGGTCTTCACCACAATACTGTCATGATGATGGTCTTCACCACAATAGTCAAGATGATGGTCTTCACCACAATAGTCATGATGATGGTCTGCACCACAATAGTCATGATGATGGTATTCACCACAATAGTCATGATGATGATCTTCACTACACTAGTCATGATGATGGTCTGCACCACAATAGTCATGATGATGGTCTGCACCACTATAGTCATGATGATGGTCTGCACCACAATAGTCATGATGATGGTCTGCACCACAATAGTCATGATGATGGTATTCACCACAATGGTCATGATGATGATCTTCACCACAATAGTCATGATGATGGTCTGCACCACAATAGTCATGATGATGGTATTCACCACAATAGTCATGATGATGATCTTCACTACACTACAGTCATGATGATGGTCTGCACCACAATAGTCATGATGATGGTCTGCACCACTATAGTCATGATGATGGTCTTCACAATAGTCATGATGATGGTCTGCACCATAGTCCTGTCAAGATGATGGTTATCACCACAGATTACTGTAGTGGTCTTCACCACAATACTGTTAAGATGGTCTCCACCAGTACAGTCACGATGGTGGTCTCCACCACAATACTGTCATGATGATGGTCTCCACCATAGAGTACTGTCATGATGATGGTCTTCACTACAGAGTACTGTCATGATGATGATCTCCATCATAGAGTACTGTCATGATGATGATCTCTACCATAGTACTGTCATGATGGTGGTCTTCCTTACAGAGTAGTCATGATGATGATGATCTCCGCCATAGTACTGTCAAGATGAGGGTCTTCACCACAATTGTCATGATGATGACTGCTGTGAAGTCATGTGGCTCTGTCAGTATGTCAGCGCCTCTTCCCACTTCCCTTATATGCGTTGTAATCACTACAGATTACTGTCATGGTGATGGTCTTCACCATAATACAGTCATGATGATGGTCTCCACCATAGTACTGGCATGATTGTGGTCTTCATTACAGAGTACTGTCAAGATGATGGTCTTCACAACAGAGTATTGTCATGATGATGGTTTTCACCACAGATTACTGTGATGGTGATGGTCATCATCACAGTGTCATCATGGTGGTCTTCATTACAGAGTACTGTCAAGATGATGGTCTTCACCACAGTCTGGTTTTCACTACAGATTACTGGATAGTGATGGTCTTCACCACAGTATTCTCATGATGATGGTCTCCACCATAGTACTGGCATGATGATGGTCTCCACCATAGTACTGGCATGATGATGGTCTCCACCATAGTACTGGCATGATGATGGTCTCAGCAACTGTACTGCCATGATGATGGTCTTCAGTACAGATTACTGCAATGATGATGGTCTTCATCTCAATATTGTCATGATGATGATGGTTTTCAAAGCGTGACTGAGATACATCATTCTTTAGATGACGACTTTACAACGAATATTTATGGTTTAAGAATACTGATCAGCGATACGGATTTTATATTTTTGGAACATCATGATGTCTTGCCGGCATCATTGAAAACTGTTGACCGCTTCTCTCTTGCAGGAAACAAGCCTATGTTTATGTATACTATGATTGTCTTTTTGAATTTGGTGCTAATACTGTTATATGGAATAGGTCTTTGGATTATGGATGCGGATATTCTCTAATGGACGATGGCTGAATTATGAATGACGGACTAGACGCTTGTAATCACTATGGATTACTGTGATGGCGATGGTCTTCACCACACTTCACAATACTGTCATGATGGTGGTCTCGACCACAGAGTCCTGTAATGATGGTGGTCATTACAGATTATGGTCATGATGATCGTCTTCAACATGGAGTACGTCATGTTCATGGTCTTCACCACAAAGTACTGTAATGATGATGGTCTTCACTATGGAGTAAGTCATTTCAAGGTCTTCACCACCGAGCAGTCATGACGATGGCCTTCAACCAGAGAGTACTGTCATGATGGCAGTCTTCACTACAGTGTACTGTCACAATGGCAGTCTTCACTACAGAGTACTGTCATGATGACAGTCTTCACTACACTTCTGTCATAATGATGGTCTTCACTACAATGTAGTGTCAAGAGTCTTCACTACAGAGTACTGTAAATGATGGCAGTCTTCACTACAGTGTTGTCATGATGGCAGTCTTCACTACAGAGTGTTGTCATGATGGCAGTCTTCACTACACCAGTCATAATTATGGTCTTCACTACAATGTAGTGTCATGATGACAGTCCAATTAGTCATGATGATGGTCTTCACAACAGAGTAGTCATGATGACTGTCCTCACTACAGAGTGCTCTCATGATGATGGTCTCCACTACAGAGTGCTGTCATGATTATTGTCGTGATAATGGTTTTCACTACAGAGTACTGTCATGATGTACCATAGGGTACATTGACAATGGTTTTCACTACAGAGTACTGTCATGATGTACCATAGGGTACATTGACAATGGTTTTCACTACAGAGTACTGTCATGATGTACCATAGGGTACATTGACAATGGTTTTCACTACAGAGTACTGTCACGATGTACCATAGGGTACATTGACAATGGTTTTCACTACAGAGTACTGTCATGATGTACCATAGGGTACATTGACAATGGTTTTCACTACAGAGTACTGTCATGATGTACCATAGGGTACATTGACAATGGTTTTCACTACAGAGTACTGTCATGATGTACCATAGGGTACATTGACAATGGTTTTCACTACAGAGTACTGTCATGATGTACCATAGGGTACATTGACAATGGTTTTCAAAGAGTGGTAGTGTCATGATGATTACCTTACTTGAACACTTCAACTGAAAACTATCAGAGGTAATATCAATGCCATGATTCATCATTGTTTATAATTATTACTAACTGGAGATGTCCACAGGTCTGTATCTTATGGCCATCGTGAAGATCATCTATTGTCGCAAAAATCAGAGGGCTTCTTCAGGTCAACATACTTGTAATCAGTGGAGTGTAACTCAATGCTGGTTTATATCATCCAGGGAAGTTAAAGCATTATGGCCATCATGAAGTTCATCTTTGGCCTTTTCACCCCCAAATAACCAGACTTATTTGCAGTCGCATGGTCAACATTTCTGTGAACTGCGAAAATCAGTAAAGTATAGCTCAAAATATGATGTTCGGTGTACTGTGACCTTCGACCTATTGACCCTAAAACCAATAGGCTTCTTAAACTCATGACCGACAACACACCTGTGAACTTCCACGTAGATTGGTGGAGTGTAACTGAAGATATCGGAAAGCTCAAACATTACGGGTGGATGGACAAAGGACAAAGCAAAAACATGCCACTTCAACTGAAGAGGACATGGTATAAAAATGGATAATCATTTCAGAACATGTGAAGTCCTTGAATGAATGTTCACACACATTAAAGCAAAGATATGGTTAAACCCCTAATATTTCAAACACAGGAAGTAAAATTTTCCACTACAAAATCTAGGGATGATCTAAGTTAGTCGAACACAAATTGATGAAATGGTCCATAATCATGAAGAAATCTATTATTCCTTTGTATTTTTCAATGATTTTATGGTGATCAAATTTATTAGAACAGCTGATTGGATTTGTTCCCAAAATAGGGGGTGATTGAATTTTGATAGGGTAATTAAATTATCAGGAGATTTACCCCGAGTACAACTATCTGCTATTAAGTACAACTTCTCAAATACTGACCAAGAAAATAAATTATGGGAGCAGTACTGAGTAGTCTCCTACCATCCCAATCCTGTAAGTCCAGGTACAGTCAGGTAAGATTAGAACTGTAGTAATAGACACCTCCCACTGTTAAGGTGTTGAAGAAAAGAATAGATCAGAGTTTGAACAAAGAATATGATACTCTACAAACAACAGATGAAGAAAATCCCATGCCAGTCCGAAGTGTGAAAGCCAGCAAAATAGTTCTTCAATCATTTTGCAAAAGGAGATGGCACAGAATGTAATCCAACACAAATGGGAATATATATAACCTACATGCATAGAAAAGGGAAATGTTTACATTGGAAAGAAATACAATCAAACTGGTAGCCAATGAATGTACTCCTACCAACTTGGGTATTCCTTTTTCAAAAGAACCAGTTACAATGAACATTCCATGAAACACATCGAGTAATAACCACAGCAATTAATTATGGATAACAACATATTTGCTTATTATGTGGTGACATTCTGCTATGTTACAGGAGTACAAATTTTTTGCCAGAAAGTACAAATTGACTGATCAGAGCATCTCAACACTAGAAATTTAAATTCTATGTGAGATTTCTGACAGAAAATTCTACAAAGATACAACAGATACAAAGGTAACATTAAATTGTCCATTAAGGTATGTCAGTCAGTATGAGCGCTCTATGATCCCATATCATGGTACATTCAGTTGAACAAGTAACACTGGCACAAATATGATCACCATCATACTATAGATGGATTTTTTTGATCCAATGTCATTGGGAGGCCAAGTAATTCCTCATGACCAGCAATTACCAGTGCAGTAAGATAGCATTAAATGAAGGGCTGAATAGGGTGAGGAAGTTAATATGGTTTAACGTCGCTTTCAACACTATTTCAGTCATATCACAAAGTTTGGATCCTATTCCTTTTCACACCCGGAAACCACATGGGTAGCATCCTATTCCTTTTCCTTTCCAGGATATGGAGTTCAGTTAAAGACATATTCAGCATAGTGAATTCTGCAAATGGTTAATGTGTAATATTCTTTCATCAACTGGATATTTGAAAAATAACGACAAACAGGGCATTCTTGATAGCTCTTCAATGTTACTGATTTGGAGTTTGAGGAAAACATCCCTACCAAAATTATTAACTTCTGTACTAGTACCGAATATTGGCAAAGTTCACAAACATTTTTAGCATCTGTTTTATTCAAACATTCACTAGTTTACAGCATTGAACCTGAATTATATGCGTGTTTCAGGTTTGCTTGCAGTGATTTGTTATTATCAAGTTCTTGAATCAACAGTGACACCAATTTCTTCCAATGCCAAAGAGGTAACAGATCCATAATAAAGGAACAACAAAAAAAAGGTCAAAATAAAACCATCAATCTAGATTGATGCTCGATTCTTTAGCTATAAATATTTTCATCTGTGGATTCTCTAAAAAAGCAGGCTCTAGGCATTCGCTAGGCCGATCACATGGCCTGTACGAAGGAGATGGCCACAATAGGGGAAATTCAACCAGCTATCGATGTTTGAAGACTGATTGAAGATACAGCGATCAGACTGTTTGCCAAACTCGATAAAAATAGTAGGCAGAAAGTATGAAGGGGTTGTTTCTTTACCGGATAGAGCTGTACGGATCATGTAGCATGTACGTGTATTTGAATATAGTGACAGCTTGGCGCAGTGACAGAATGACCAAAGACATGAAAAATTGAATAGGTCTAGAAGGTGGTAAATGTGCTTGATCTGACACTATGTGATAGTTAATAACCTATCAATGTACATGGTGTACTATGTATCAATATGACCATGTAGTAGCTTTTAATTAACATTTATTCCCATGTCATAGTTATCCTAAACCCTACTGTCATTGCGATATTGACAATATAAGGTTTAGCAATCGCACCCAAAATTCCTATTGCAAAATTTTGGGCACCCGACCTCAAACAGGCAGATTTCTGCTTCAAAAAGTCAATTGATGTGGCCTTCCCTTTTTACATTTATATGGATACAATACATATTTGTCAGCTTCTCTGGCTATTTATTTCATCTGTCCAGCTCTTTTTAGTTTCATAAACATCAAATAAAAAAAAATAAAAAAATAAAAACAAATAAACAAGATTGATCTTTCAAAAACAAAATTGAATGTCATCTTTAGAACAATTGCGCAAGATGCCATCTAAAATTCAGGATTACATGAGCCCAAAAACGGACTCCACCCAGTCAACCCAGTCGTTTAGAGAGATAAAAAAAATCCTGTGAATTACCTTTTTCAGTATGTCCCTTCTATTATGCGCGATAGCGATTGTTACAATTTTACATTCAAATACAGATAATATGAAAGCCTTATGATACAGCCATTTCCAACTTTCCTGTCCATGATTCCAAAATTACAATCAGTAGGCATTGAAATGACCTCATTAGAAGTATCTGTTTGACTGACTTTGTGACCATACTTTTTATATAGAATGTATGCTGCCTTGGTCATGGTGCCCAAGGCCAAAAGTTGATGTGCATTTCTTATGTGAGTTGATTCACATTTCGTTAATATTCCATGATATGGAAACAGTGTGCCAGAATCGACTGCAAGAATTCTTTGGACTGTTTGAAGACCCGGGGAGACAATACTCATAATTTTAGCTAAGTATGCATTCATCGCTCGTAACAATGGCCACTTTTGTTCATCTTAATAAAAAACGCATACAAAGTTTTGTCTATAGAGATGAAATATATATATATTTATAGATTTTATTTCACATTCTGCTTCATAAATTCAGTATCAGAAGTAAACTCATAGCCGAAATTGGGGAAAACAGTGAAAATATTACATCATCTCTCCTTCAAAATTGGTCGCTGCTGGACAGAATCTGGTCACAACTTCAGACACCTTTGAATCTTCCATAAATTCAATGATGACAAGATATGCTGTTGTATATCAAAGGCCATAGTCACTTGATTGGTTGTTTAGCCTGACGAGTTCTCATCCATATTTTGAGGGCAAGTAATTAAGATAGATGAGGGATTTACATTTTCAGGAGTAAAACTTGTTCATTTTCTTCATATTCGTATACAATTTATTTCTAATTTAATAATTAATAATAAATAATTATAGCATCTAGCAAGTGTATTTTAAAAAAAATCAAGGTCATGCTAAACAACCAATCAAGTGACAATGGCCATATATTACTTGATTTGTGGAGAACTTAATTTTGCTTTAATTTGTTTACCTGTAAACACTATATTTTAAAATCACCTGCTATGCCTACAATCAGTCTATCAAGTGCTCATGCTGCCATAGATATATTTTGAAGAAGGCCACTGATTTTGTTTCTGAAATATCAAGCTCGATACATATTAATTCTATTGCGATTTATGGAAATGAAATAGGCTGGACAGAGGCAATAAATGCCCAGGGAAGTTGACAAATATGTAAAAGGTATTCAATCAATATGGAACGCAACTGTAAGCCACACTGACTTTTTGATAGGAATTTTCAATTCGACGGCTAAACAGGTTGGGGAAAATACCTTGATCGAGGTATTATACCTTGATCGGGGTATTATACCTTGGTCGAGGTATTAGCCTATACCTAGATTAGGGTATAGGGCTATGTCAACTTCAGTTTTTATATATTTATGGAAAATGTGGACATTCACACATATGCCGGACTGCATGAATCTTTCCACAGCATCCATTGTTTCGTTATTCCATGATTTTCACAGCAACGTATTGCTTCGTTTTATGCGACTAATCATTCAAATTAGCCACTTCAATATTTCAAAAATGTAACATGGCTTCAAATGACATATTCGGTGAAATTTATTCTGTGAATGAAAATAGCATGCGGTGGCATACTTCCATATCAAGGTCATGCGCAAATTGCAGGATTTGAGAGGCAATGCCTAGTTAATAAATCAAGTTTAACTGATAGATACATAATCTAAACTGCTAGCATGTACACATAAAAAACAGACTATTATGACCCTGCCAAGTGTATGCATGCTAGGAGATTGTGCATTGCATCAGACAATTTAATCTAATTTATTCATCAGTCAGTGCATCTACATTCATGCAACATGGATATATGACTTTGAGATGGAAGTATGCCATCACATGCCATTTTCATTTACATAATAAATTTCACCGAATATGTCATTTGAAGCCAGGTTTCATTTTTGAAATATTAGAGTGGCTAATTTGACGGATTAGTCGCATAAAACGAAGCAATAAGTTGCTGTGAAAATCGTGGAACAATGAAGCCATAGATGTTGTTGAAAGATCCATATAGTCCAGGGTATGTGTGGATGTCCACATTTTCCATAAATTGACAAAAACGGAAGTTGACATAGCCCTATACCCCAATCGAGGTATAGGCCTATATGTCGAGGTATAATACCCCGATAAAGGTATAATACCTCGATCAATGTATTTTCCCCAACCTGGCTAAACCCTACATTGCCAATATCACAAAATTTACCACAAATCGAATGTCAGTAGGGTTTAGCTTATTTGCACTATAATCTGATAATTCTCTGGCTGTGGTTCACACAAAAACCAATGATGACCCCCTTAAATCGTATTGCGACGAATGGCATTAGGCCATACTGTTGTTGGCAATGTTGCGTAATAACTTCAATGGCACTCAAATCATATCATATACTATATGATATAGGGTTCAGTCTCCGTCACCTACGTAGCCACTCCGCTGAATTACAAAATGATCTTGACTGTCAGAGCAGAACAGCCATGTTTCAGAAAATTGCACTGGTCCCCCACCCTTTCCTTGTCCATTGATTACCTCTTTTCTTGTACAGTATCTCAGCAATAGTCATGATAGTTTCTGAACCAGTTTTCGAGCCAAATTTTCAAAAACCGCAGGCGTGGTGATGCTTGACGAACCTGGGGCGCCATCTGTGAGAAATATGTGTGCGCTCAAGAGGATGAAGGGACACAACCCTAGCCACCTGAGTCGCTATGAGAGAGAGAGAATTAAGGTTTAACGTCGCATCATTCAGCAATATGAGTCGCTATGAAACTTGATAGTATGTTTTATTGGCCTCATCTTTTTCAAAGAGAGAGAGAGAGAGAGAGAGAGAAAGACAATAATACACAATACATTATATTATAATATTGCCTGTAACAGCAAAACTTCCCATACAATCTTACCCATTTGTGATCACAGCAGTGTTGTCGGTCTGATTGAACTGAGTCTGAACATGCATTGCAACATAGTTGATACTTTGTAATACATTAATTCCTAATCTGCTGGGTAAAATTTGCAACATTGTATCAGAAAGGCAACTTTCAACATTGCAATAATGGACAGCAACCCGTAGTCGAAACGGCAAACTGAAGTAAGAATGGTAAATAATAGAAATGAAGGAGGGTCCATAAATAAACATTACTGCACAATTGAATGAAATCTTAATTGTAGTGCGGTAACTGTTAATACAATGTAACTCACAACGCATTTACAATTACTGGTAACCTCACACCATAAAGAACCAAATAACGAAAATTCATGATATATGTCATCTTCTCTAGCCAAGCCGACGTACATCACGTTGCTCTGTACGTAGAGAGCTTTGCGATGTAGTTGACTTGGTTGGTGAAGATGGATATATGTATGTAACAAAGCATTTCCAACATGACCCACAGGTTTGCATATTTTAAGCTACCTGGAAGTTTGTATGCCTGTTCACTTCGCACATTCCCAACATTGATGATAATACATCAGCTAGTGGAATACAAGCGTCTAGTCCGTCATTCATAATTCAGCCGTCGTCCATTAAAGAATATCCGCGTCCATAATCCAAAGACCTATGTAACGGGACGTAGTCCCAATTACGTCAGTACTTCAACCCAGGTTCAGTTATGGATTCTCAGTGGAGACAGCAGTGGCAGTAAGTGACGAAAACAACAGACAGAGTCAACAAGGAGACAAGAATTAAAGAAATAAACCTACTTTTAATCTCTCACAGTATGATGAAAATTCCATCATATCATCGTGTTATTGCACTGCTTAAGGCTTACTGTCCGGAGAGTGCCGAATGCCTAAACTTCCGGAAAATGCCGAATGCTTACCATTCCGGAAAGTGCCGAATGCTTAAACTTCCGGAAAATGCCGAATGCTTAATTCCGGAATATGACGAAAGACAGAGTGGCTGACTCGGAGGTCTGATAACTAAGCAAAGAAAAAGAAGAAGAAATAACATGGAACCAAACTACTCTGAGTCCTCAGTCCCTTTTCTATGGCAGAGATTCGGGCAATCATGGTACCGTCGATCTCTACCAACACACATGCATATTTATATTCTTGACATTATATAGTTTTGACATATCACGGTACATCGGACAATCTCTCTGACTCAACAAACTCCCATAATTCCTCATAAATGCCAAAAATTACACAAATGCATCAAAAACGTTGGTCCGACGTTTCCCTAATAACGCACTTCCCTCACACTCCCCCCACATTACACAGAAAGTTCATATATATATCATTTTTTGTAGTGCGGCATCCACGCTGGTTTTACCACCGGTGTAGCAATTTTTCGTCCATCAGGCTGTCTGACGAACTGCACCTCTTCGTCTCTGCAATTGTACACATTGGAGAGGTGAACATTTGCAGTTGTCAATGATGATTCCTCCTGACGCCTACGTCGGGCTTCATCCCTCTCTTCGCTATGCAGGCGCACTTTACGTTTAGGGCATCGCTCCCCCTTGGGATCGATATATTTTACATTAACGGACATCTCCCCATTGATATGTATCATCCGCTGGCGTGCCTCTGTCTCTGCCAACCCGTGTTGCCGACGAAGGTGCCTCGCCACTTTCCCTTTTCTCACATGCAGAAAGGTGCATCCTTCATACGGACAGAGAAACTTCCTGAGGTATTGGCGATGCCAAAGCTTCCAGTGTTTTACAGCCGAGTTCAGAGTGCTGAAGATGTGATCATCACACACTTGGACAGGGCACCTCATACCCCCGTCTTGCCACTCAGGCCGGAGGTCGTCATCAAGCCGTTCCAGTTCAGACTCAGATACGTCCAGCTCAATTGCAGCCATCTGCAATATATACAAAACAAAATTAAATGATTAGCATTGACACAACCAAGAACAGAACGATTTCCCAAATGCCTAGCTCTCAGTTGGTGGGATCCCATTCCATGGCCAACCGAGAGCAGAACACTCCGACCCCCCCCCCCCAATAATGTCAACCCAACCTACTACTCCCGAAATCTGAAAGGACGACCATACTTGGATCAGCGGTCTGGGGTACTCTGCCTCAAAATGGAGGGTGAATTAGTCTCCTCTCCCACGTCCTCCTCTTCCAGCCCCTCAAGGTCATCATCAAGGCCTTCCGCCCCATCCGAATCCGAATAGTTGACTGAAGGCTCCTGTGGAGCTGACTCGCAGTTCCATCGGTCACCGGCATTTTCTCCTTCGTACGGTTTGAGATGGTCAACATGTACAACCCTAGGCCTAGCCATGGGCCGATCGCGGATACGATAGGTTACCATGGTCAGTTTATCCTCTACTCGACATGGCCCAACCCATCCCAGGCCTAACTTGCATCCAGCTGCAGGAGGGTACCACCTCCAGACATATTCTCCCGGTTGGAATTTCCGAGGTTTAACACCCCTGTCGTAGTACTTTTTCTGCTTCACTGCTGCCCTCGATGATTTTTCCTGCGCAAAGTCGAACGTCCTCCTAAGGACGTAATCCAGCCATCTGACATATTCAACGGGACAGGAATATTTCTGTGCAGCCGGGGGGCCTCCGACCAGGATATCCAACGGACATAGAAGTTCGTGACCAAACATTAACAAGTTGGGTGTGCAGCCCGTAGTGTCGTGGATACTGGCACGATATGCCATGAAGAAGAAAGGCAAATGATCATCCCAGTCCGAGTGGTTCTCATTGACATACATCGTAAGCATTTGTAGTAGAGTTCGATTGAAGCGTTCAACCAAGCCGTCTGATTGAGGTCTGTAAGGTGTCGTCCTAGATTTCTCAATTCCCAGCAGTTCACACATCCGCGCAAACAAGTTAGACTCAAATTCTCCTCCCTGATCCGAATGGATAATCTGGGGAATACCATACCTACAGAAGAACTCGGATACAAGTTTATCAGCGACGGTTAACGCTGAGTGGTCAGGTACAGCGAAGGCTTCGACCCACTTAGTGAAATAGTCGCATACTACGACCATATAGCGGTTTCCCCCCGCAGTTGTCGGGCATTCCAGTATATCCAGCGCTATGCGTGTTGGAACGCCAACCTTGGACTGCTGTAATGGCGACTTCCCAAATCCAGGACCCGCTTTTCTCTGTGCACAGGGATCGCACTGGCGTACCCAACGCTTGACATCGGAGGTCATACCAGGCCAATAGACTCTTCGGCGAATAGAATTCAGGGTTCGACGTCTTCCTAATTGTCCAGCGCTTCTGCTGCAATGAAGCCCCTGGAATATTTTAGCCCTGATTTCAACCGGAGCCACCACGAGCAGCCTGAATTCGTCAGTGTGTCTTTCATACCAACTGTAATATAGTATCCCATCACGAACCTCCAGTGCGTCCCACACACCCCACAGGATCCTCGCTCGCCTGGGCATGTTAGCCAATAAAGCTCTAGACGGTTTCGTGTCATACTCCTTCTTCCGTTCCAGGATTTGCTTGGTTGAATCGTCATTCTGTTGCCATGATTTGAATTGCTCAGTCGTCCAGTTTTCAATCCACGTTTCTGGAGAATTACGTACTCCAACACCCTCATGACACAGAGAATCAGAAGCCTGGCCACCGTCAACGACAGGTTCATAGTCAGGCCCGCTAGAGCCTTCCACACCATCACTGTCTGTCCCAGCGTTTCCCAAATTCGACACAGCAGCGCAACACTGTGGACACTTCAAACACTTACATTTCCGATACGTTCTTCTCGAAAGACCATCTGCATTCCCATGTAGACTACCCTTCCTGTGCTGGATTTCGAAATCGTATGTCTCCAACACGGATAGCCAACGAGCGACCATGCCTTCAGGGTTCTTGAAATTTCTGAGCCAGGTGAGGAAGGCGTGATTCGTCCTAACGACGAAATGATGTCCCAGGAGGTAGTGTCGGAAATGCTTAACGAACGTGACGACCGCCAGGAGTTCCCGATAAGTCACACAAGACTGCTGTTGGTGCTTATTCAGTGTCTTACTACCGTAGGCGATAACCCGTTCCTCTCCGTCCTGAACCTGAGACAATACAGCCCCAATACCACACAGACTGGCATCAGTGTCCAAAATGAATAATGCGTCACTATCAGGATAGGCCAAAACCGGTGCAGAGACGAGAAGCCCCTTCAACCTGTCAAAGGCCTGTCCCCGCTCGTCCGTCCATTCAAATCTAGCCCCCTTCTTTGTTACCTTCAGCATGGGATTTGCAATGGCAGAAAAATTGGGAATGAACTTACGGTAATATTCCGCCAACCCCAAGAAACTACGAACCTCACTCGCGTTAGTGGGTGTAGGCCAGTCTTTCACCGCGTCCACTTTACTAGGGTCACAACTGATTCCACTTCCAGACACTACATGCCCGAAAAAGGTGACCTCCCTACGAAATAGTGAACACTTCGAAGGCTTCAACTTTAAGTTGGCTTTTCTAAAGCGCATTAGCACCTCTCGCAAACCATTGAAAGCATCTTCGAAATAAGCTCCATACACAATCACGTCGTCCAGATAATACAGACACTGCCTCCACTGCAACCCTCGAAGGACTAGTTCCATCAAGCGTTCAAATGTTGCAGGCGCGTTGCAGAGTCCGAATGGCATCATATTAAATTGAAAGAGACCGCAGTTTGTCGCAAATGCGGTTTTATGCTTGTCAGCTTCGCTCATGGCACATTGCCAGTAACCCGAAACTAAATCTAACGTGCTAAACCAACAGGCTCCGGAAAGTGAATCTAGAGACTCGTCAATGCGCGGTAGAGGGTACGCGTCCTTGACGGTGACGGCGTTCGCCTGGCGATAGTCCACGCAGAATCTTGTCGAGCCATCTTTCTTTTTCACCAAAAGAATAGGAGAGGACCACGGACTATTACTGGGTTCAATTACCCCATCCTCCAGCATTTTCTTACGCTCATGCTCCACATTTATGCGTTGCGACAGCGGCAGCCGCCTGGGAGGCACTTTTATGGGTTTGCTATTTCCCGTCTCAATACAATGTTTAACTAAGTTCGTGTGCCCCAACTTCCCGTTCGGTGCGATGAACACATCTTGGCAGTCCGCCAACAAATCAGCCACCTTTCGCGCTGAAAGGCGGAAAGGGATGGGGATGCAAACTCAAGTAAAGGTAGCAAGTGTGCAGGGACTTCTTCTGTTCTAGGAGGAACATCATTCAAACCAGTCATGCAAGGCACGTCTATCTCCACCGCCTGAAGATTGGCTATAGTGAAGTTTTTCCGAATACGGACAGGTTGGTCAGAAAGATTTACAACCGAAAAAACTATGTTTTGCGGGTCGACAACAGCACAGAACACCAAGACACCCCTTTTCTCCAGAGTCCGGAATGGCTCAAGAGCAGACTCCCCAACTAACCTAGTTCCTTCCTCAATATATCCACGAATCAACTTCTCAGATCCAGGAGGAATCACAATCCTTTTCGAGACTTTCACTCTACAGCATCTCTGGGTTTTAGATTTCTGCAGCCTAATTTGTTCCCTACCGACTTGTAAGATTCCCTCGAGACCCGAATAGTCATGTCATGCCGATCCAGGAAGTCAATGCCAATGATACCGGCGAGATCGATATTCGCTACAACGAATTCATGCTCAAAGGCCATTCCACCAAGCTGGCACTGAAGATTTATAATTCCCGCAACCTACAAAGCACTCCCGTCTGCCGTGGTAAGATCCACCCGCGCAGGTCGTAGAATAGGTTTCTCTTCCCCCAACATTTCATACACAGATGTGGCTATAAGACTCATCGCGGAACCAGTATCAACAAACATTTCCTTCATTACACTACCGACAACTACTTCAGCGAAGAGGCAACTACTCTGTATACTGCATATTCCCGCAGTAGGCCTACCAACTATTGATGTTCCCTGCCAGGCTGAACCTTCGGCCACAGGCTCAACCCCAGCTAGTTTAAAGGAGGGTTGCGGGCATCTCCAGTTCCCGACGGAACTTCTCCAAGCCCTCGTCCGGATGTATCAGTTTGCCTCCTCTGTGGGCAGTTATAAGACAGGTGACCTAACCGGTGACAAACATAGCACTCCGTGTCCGACCGAGTTCTACCTCCTCGTCGATTCCTCGATCGTAGCTGAGAAGAGAGCTGTTCAAAGCTTTCCTTAACAGCCGTCGCCAAACTAGCTATCTCCGCCTGCAGAGAGTCAATAAGACGATCATGGTTACTCGATTCGTTTCCAGAGTCCTGCATTGCAAATACTTTGACACCAGTTCCCTCACCTTCACTAACTACTCTCGGCTTTGTCAGTGTGGTACGAATGCCTTTGACAGCCTCATATTCTACCGCAAGCCCAATTGCAGCTTCAAGTGTCTTTGGACGCCTGAATGCCACGTGTTCCCTAATTTCGACCATTCCTATCCCATTAATAAACTGCTCGAGCACGTTCGTTTCCCGATACACATGAGGTATCTCTGGAAAAGCGAGACATGCCAAACGCCGCAGTGCGTATCCAAAATCGGCCGGAGACTCATTACTCTGTCTTCTACGGGAACGAAATGCATACCTATGCGCGATCTCCCTCTCTTGAGGATCAAATCGCTTGACCAAAACTGACTTCAACATTTCGTAATCGCCAAGCTGAATAGTGGGAAGGTCTCCAAGAAGCTTCTGAGCATCCCCTCGAAGCGACATAGCAAGTTGTTGAGCTTTTTCTTGGGGAGACCACCCATTCCATAGTGCCACCTGCTCAAAGTGTACAACATAATCTTTCCATTGGACTGTATGTTCGTCGTACTTATCAGGTTCCTTTTCCCGTCTAGTTAACCTTCGCTTAGGTGAACCTCTCTCGGTATCAATACGATTGTTCACTTGGTTCGCATTCTGATTATTTGCAGAACCATATTCCCTTCCGCCCCTATTGCCGGGAATGGATGTTTCGCTTCCCAAGCCCCCATTCTGAGCAATAGTGTCTTCAACACGCGTTATCTGAGCATCGAGCAGCCTATCCAATCGGTCACAAGCCAAAAATACCCCCGGATTGAACTGATCATGAGGTAACTGCCCTGTTGGTAGAACAGGTTCCATTTCTACTTTTGGCCTAGCCCCCCCAGATGCACCAGTGTTTCTAACAGGGCTATTTCTCCGCGGAAAGATATCCCAGTGCCGATCCATGACTATAATACCCGATTGTATCCTTCAGTTGACTGTCTGTTAAACGCTCACTCTCAGCCCACCACGTGTTATCTTCCAACGTGAGAATCCTGGTCACGGCACCAAAAATGTAACGGGACGTAGTCCCAATTACGTCAGTACTTCAACCCAGGTTCAGTTATGGATTCTCAGTGGAGACCGCAGTGGCAGTAAGTGACGAAAACAACAGACAGAGTCAACAAGGAGACAAGAATTAAAGAAATAAACCTACTTTAATCTCTCACAGTATAATGAAAATTCCATCATATCATCGTGTTATTGCACTGCTTAAGGCTTACTGTCCGGAGAGTGCCGAATGCCTAAACTTCCGGAAAATGCCGAATGCTTACTATTCCGGAAAGTGCCGAATGCTTAAACTTCCGGAAAATGCCGAATGCTTAATTCCGGAATATGACGAAAGACAGAGTGGCTGACTCGGAGGTCTGATAACTAAGCAAAGAAAAAGAAGAAGAAATAACATGGAGCCAAACTACTCTGAGTCCTCAGTCCCTGTTCTGTGGCAGAGATTCGGGCAATCATGGTACCGCCGATCTCTACCAACAGAAAAAACAAAAGTAAATAATGAAAAGGAACAACTCAGGCAAACGTGGTACCTTCGGAAGACCTTAATCCGAGACAGCTCCGATCAAGTGTGTTTAGAAGTCCTTATAGGAGCACTTGTTGTCTAAATTCCGGTTGGGGCGATTAGCATATTTAAAGTCTTTACATTCGCCCATAAATTCTCCACTATATTACAGACTCCCCACACATGCATATTTATATTCTCCATATAGTTTTGACATATCACGGTACATCGGACAATCTCTCTGACTCAACAAACTCCCATAATTCCTCATAAATCCCCAAAATTACACAAATGCATCAAAAACGTTGGTCCGACGTTTCCCTAGTAACGCACTTCCCTCACACCCATTCCATATCCATATAACAGTATTAGCACCAAATTCAAAAAGACAATCATAGTATACATAAACATAGGCTAGTTTCCTGCAAGAGAGAAGCGGTCAACAGTTTTCAATGATGCCGACAAGACATCATGATGTTCCAAAAATATAAAATCCGTATCGCTGATCAGTATTCTTAATCTATATGATATTTGTTGTGAAGTCATCTAGAGAATCATGATGTATCGCAGACACGCTTAGGTTGTGAGCAATTCATATGAGCACCATAAGGGTCCTGAAGTACATGGGTTCATACGGCCCCTAGCCCAGGGTCAAGCGGATTTGGATACAAGTTACGAAACGTAACACTATAGATCTTGCACGCTACGCTCGTATTTTGCTATCAGTATACGATATGTATCGCCAAATTTGAGAAACTTTGTGTGGAGGCGCTTGGTGGTTTAGCCCTATTTTTGCAAGTTTTTGCAATAATGTCTTGTGATGTTTGGTTAAAATCGTCACAATTAGCACAGGATCTAGCAAATGCTACTAGGCGAGATATGTATACGCCATATGCAGGTCCCACTGGAGTATTACTGTCCAGAAAGGGATAGTTTACGATGTCGAAATGTAATCATTTCTTTTGCCATTAAGTCGACAAGAGAGAAGACTAGCTTCATTTTTATAGAGATATAGGTCTAAATATGATGTGCCGGTAGGGCTATCTGTAGTTCCCCTCAAATCCAGTGAAGGTGGATATATATCCTTCACTGCATCATTTATATGTCGATTATCCACTGCGAGAAGATCGTCTACATAGCGTTTGGTGAATGAGAAGGAACGGGCTTTGAATTATTGGCTTTTAAAAGCGCCTGCATATAGTCATATTCATCAGAGAACAGATGTAGGTCAGCCAGCAGGGATGCACAATTAGTGCCCATTGGAAAAACCTATATGATGTTGATATACTGTGTTGCCAAATTTCCCATAGATATTTTCAATGAGAAATTCAAGCAACTCTATAAACAAAGAAGCATCCCATTATTGATATCCCTTGTATGTAGTAGAGCTGAAGAGTGCTTTACTACAGTACTTACTTCAGTATGCCATTTCGACCATACAGTCATGCCCATTTGTGCACCACAGCTGTGTTGTCGGTCTGATTGAGCTGAACATACATTGCAACATAGTTGATACTTTGTTTACATTAATTCCTAATCTGCTGGGGGGGGTTTACAACGTTGTATCAGAAAGGCATCATTCAACACTGTAATAATAGACAGCAGCTTCTAGTCCAAACGGCAAACTGAAGTAAGAATTGTAATATGACTTCTGACATTAATATATCTGCGATCAGTTTTCTTGAACTTAGACGGATGAGGAATTGTAGTACAGAGAGTCGAGAAATCCGATGCGGATACATGTCTGTACGGTATGTGACTTTGAGCATCAATTTCTTTCGTAAGACATTTTGAGTTTTTCAATATCAACATACATTCAAGGCCAGAATTTTTAGGAATAGTGGCGCAATACCTTTCCCGAAATGCTTTTACCTCCTGTAAGGCCCTAGTCCTACAGGGTTGAAAGAAGCTTGGTGATGCAGCTTGTAGAACTAGCTATGAATCTAGCTTTGTATGGTGATTTATGCATTTTGGGAGCCCAGTATACTTTTCGTATGTCGTTATGATTGGTTGGAAAACAAATACATCTTTCCTTGAGAAACGTTTTGTGATTGTTAAATAAATCTTCCAGAGTAAACAAAGTTTGGAAGTAAGTAGACGTATTTGATGATATGTTTACACTCAATACCTTAACCAGCACCTGGTAATATGAATATTATCACTCACTATGTCAACGTTACCGGTCATAATATGTTTGCATAGTGTATAGATAAAGTTCGACGATTCACAATCACAACTATAGCCTCCCGACATGTATAAGTTGCAGTCAAACTCCTTGACAGCATTAGAGTAATTGAATATTTTGGTGGCTATAGATTTAGTATACTTATATGAAATGCAAGGTGGTTCTATAAACTTAAAATAGTTTGGTTCAGGGTTGTGTACCTCTAGATCATTCAGGATTCGAGGTGAATTAATACTGTCCAGTCCTTTATCTAAGTGGTTGAATTTCAAGAAAAGCAAGTTACGAAACGTAACTTGCATGATGCGCCAGAATTTTGATGTCAGCATTCGACATTTATCGCCAAATGTGATTGGAGGCGCCCTGTTTTATAAGTTTCTGAAATAATGATTTTTTAGTTTGATTAAAATCGTCACATTTAACAGAGGATCTAGCAAATGATACTATAGGCGAGATGTGTATACGCCATATGTATGTCTCATTGGAATAATACCCGATACGGTCCAGAAAGGGATATAGTTTACATACGTGAAATATATAATCATCTCTCTTGTCATAAAGCCGACGAGAGAGAAAGCGGCTCGCTAATTCATTTTTATAGAGATATAGGTCTAAATATGATGTGTCAGTCGTTAGGGCTATATGCAGTTTCTTTTAGATCTGTGAAGCTGGATATATATACATCACTGTGTCATTTATATAGCGATTATCCAAAGCGAGAAGATCGTCTATATAACGTTAGGAACGGACTTTGAAAAGATGTATTTTTGAATTCATAAGAGAACATGAAGGTTCACCTAGATATTAATTCAAGCACAATTATGAACAAAGAAACATGTATGTTACAACACATATAAGGGAAGTGGGAAGAGATGCTGACATACTGACAGAGCCACATGACTTCACAATATAGTCTTCTGGTTAACCTACTCTAAAACACATACCAAGAATCTAACGATTCGTGATATGTGTTGTATCTCAGGTACGATTTTATTGTACCTGTTCATGTGGCAACTTGGTTGCCACATGTAACAGAGTTGAAGAATGCTTCATGGGTTCTGGCATTGATATATCGACGATCAGTTTTCTTGAACACCCATACTGTTAATTAACCAAATCAATAAGGAGTTATTGTAGTACAGAGAGTCGAGATATCCCATGTGGCTACATGCCTGTACGGTATGTGTCTTTTCGCATCAAGTTCTTCCGTGAGACATTTTGACTTTATATATATCCACATACATTCAACACCAGAGTTTTTAGAAATAGTGGCACAACACCTTTCTCAAAATGCTTTCACCTGCCGGAGGATCCTCGTCGACAGTGTTGAAAGAAGCTTGGTGGTGCAGTTTCTAGGACCAGTTAAGCACCTAGCTTTGTATGGTCAGTTAAATACATATTTTCTTGAGAAATGTTTTGTGCTTGTTAAATAAATCTTGCGTAGGATATGCAGTTTGGGAGTAAGAAGACGTGTTCGACGATGGTGTGCTTATAATCAAGTCCTTAACCACAACCTGGTAATAGTATCATTTACATATGTATATTATATTATATGGAGCTTTGCCTGCTGAGATTATGACGAATTTACTCTGCAGATTTGGCAGCATTCAGTCAGTCAGCGAGTACTGTAGGTTCAACTTTTTCTCGCTTTGACCATTCAATAACATACTCTTCCAGTGCAGTTAGGACTATCTGCTGTCTGCCTTCAGTTTCATTCTTCTCGGCTCTCAATATTAGGTCTCTTCATCAGGAGTACTTTAGGTCTTCATCACTCACTATGTCAAGGTTACCAGTCACAACATGTTTGCATTATGTACAGATAAAGTTCGACGACTTACAATCACAATACTATAGCCTCCAGACGTTTATCAATTGCAATCAAACTTCTTGACAGCATTTGAGTAATTGAATATTTTGGAAGCTAAAGATTTAGTATATTTATATGACAGGCGAAGGGGGTTCTGTGAACTTAAAATAGTTTGGTACAGCATTGTGTACCTCTGGACCATTCAGGATTCGTGGTAAATTAATTATGGCCAGTCCTTTATCTAAGTTGAGTTTCAAGAAAAGCCGATCTAGAGATGTTTCGAATATGTTCACTGGACGATACAATCGAAAATACGTTTTTTTCTTGACAAACTTTAGTGACTGTGGGTGGTATTACATTTTCCGAAGACACATATCGTTGTATATCTCTGGCTATAAGATTTAAAGATCTCATGTACGCAAGCTATGTATATGTTGTGGTGTTAGTTAAACTCAATAAGTAATTTAAAATGATATGGGCGTGAATCAATCCAACATTAAACTTTCTCCAACCATGGCTAGGATGTCTCCGTTTATGGGGTTTAAATTACAACACGTATAGGGGAAGTATTAGGCAATATTAGATATATTTGATTAGCGGTTTGTTACATTGCCGAACCCTTTGATATCATCATCTAAGCCATACGGAAACACTGATCCAAATTTTAGCATCTAGAATTGTTCCCGCTCCTGAAATTTTCTGCCAAATCCGAAGGGAAAATCTTTGGTAGATGAGAAGGCGATGTCTATTATCTGGATACTAAAGTTGTCCCAGCCATGGTCGGGGCTAGAAAAATGCTTACCTATAAGCAATTGGTTTTATCTAACGGATATTTACCCTCAGACAGTCTTTGGTTGATCTTGCCAACATTCTGTTGATCACACTTCTTACAGAAAGGTGGCCAGGACAGTTCCTCGACACTGGCATCTATGGTCTCTTTCACCCTTCTGCGTTTGGTGGGAGGTCCTTCTGCTTCGATGCTGGTGTCTATGGTTCTTCCACCCGCAAACTTGCCTGTGGGGACAGGGTGTCGTATGCGTTGACTTTATTGCAATTGACTCAGGCCAATGCAATAGAATTGCATGCTGATAGCAAAATACGAGCGTAGCGTGCAAGATCTATGGCGTTACGTGTCTAATTCCGCTTAACCCGGGGCTAGGGGCCGTATGAACCCATGTACTTCAAGATCCTCATGGTACTCATATGAACAGTCACAATCAAAGCGTGACTGAGCTACATCATTCTTTAGATGACGACTTCACAACGAATATTATGGATGAAGAATACTGATCAGCGATACGGATTTGATATTTTTGGAATATCATGATGTCTTGCCGGCATCATTGAAAACTGTTGACCGCTTCTCTCTTGCAGGAAACAAGCCTATGTTTATGTATACTATGATTGTCTTTTTGAATTTGGTGGTAATACTGTTATATGGAATATGGGATAGGTCTTTGGATTATGGACGCGGATATTCTCTAATGGACGACGGCTGAATTATGAATGACGGACTAGACGCTTGTAATTTGATGCGTTGGTCGCATTAATTATACATTTGTCGCTAGACCATGGTGTAACCATTGATGGTACTGTAATACCTGTAACGCCTCCCACAGATCGTACAGTTATACTTGACGGTAGCTCCGCAGCTGGCAGATTCCGGGCGGCGTAAGTGATGCAGGTGCGTAAATGAGTGCTAAAGTTCTGTCGTGGTTAGTACAACTAGTTCAAGCCTACTGTGCGTCATGGCCTTATTTGGTAGGCAGAGAGAGAGAGAGAGAGAGAGAATTGAGGTTTAATGTCACGTTCAGCAATATATCAGCTATATAGCGACGATCAAACAAAATTCTAGGAACCCAAGCCAATAACTTAGTATATCCAACGCATTAAAACATACACACATCAAAACTTATGTAACAAACCGATTTCTCTCAAAAAAAAACAAGATACAGTCCTCTCTTACCCAAATAAAAAGATCTTCCAAAGTCGTCGCTTGATAAAAATAATCACTTACAATCTTAATATCAATGCAGTCGATAAGAATATGTTTCACTGTTAGATCTTCGTGGCATGGAATACACCTTGGGACTGGCTCTTTTTTTCAGTAAATGTTCGTGAGTTAATCGTGTATGGCCGATTCTACATCGCCTGATCATGGTTTGATCGAAACGTTTCTGGCTGTTCAGGTGAGTATAGCCTACAGTTTATTTGAACTCATGAAGTTTGTTATTATTCACAGCATCCCTGACTTGGGGCGGTCAGATCGGTCTAGCAAATCTCCAGAGTAAATTCGTCATAGTCCCAGTAGACAAAGCTCCAAAGAATATAATATTCATATGTAAATATTACTATTACCAGGTGCTGGTTGAAGAATTGAGTGTAAACATATCGTCATCAAATACGTCTACTTACTCTCAAACTGCATTTACTCTGGAAGATTTATTTAACAATCACAAAACGTTTCACAAGGAAAGAGGTATTTGTCTTCCAACCAAACATAACGATATACCAAAAGTATACTGGACTCCCAAAATGCATAAATCACCATATAAAGCTAGATTCATAACTGGTTCTAGAAGCTGCACCACCAAGCTTCTTTCAACCCTGTTGACGAGGGCCCTTCAGGAGATAAAAGCATTTTGAGAAAGGTATTGCGCCACTATTTCTAAAACTCTGGCTCTCTTGAATGTATGTAGATATTGAAAAACTCAAAATGTCTTACGGAAGAACTTGATGCTAAAGGTCACATACCGTATAGACATGTATTCACATGGGATTTCTCGACTCTCTATACCACAATCCCTCATCAGGACTTTATTGACCGTCTAAGTTCATTAATAGTATCTGTGTTCAAGAAAACTGATCGTAGATATATTAATGTTGGAAGTCATAAAGCATTCTTTAGCTCTACTACATACAAGAGATATCATTCATGGGATGTTTCTTTGTTTATAGAGTTGCTTAAATTTCGCATTAAAAATATCTATGTGAAATTTGGCAACACAATATATCAACATCATATAGGTATTCCAATGGGTACTAATTGTGCACCCCTATTGGCTGACCTATATCTGTTCTCTTATGAATATGACTATATGCAGGCGCTTTCAAAAACCGATCCATTCAAAGCCCGTTCCTTTTCATTCACCAAACGCTATATAGACGATCTTCTCGCTGTGGATAATCGCTATATAATGACGCAGTGAAGGATATATATCCACCTTCACTGGATTTGAAGGAAACTACAGATAACCCTACAGGCATATCGTATTTAGACCTATATCTAAACACCTCAGCAAAAGTAAGTTCCACCCTAAACATTGGCTAATATTTTCTAAGATAGTTATGCGATTGTAACGAGATTTCTCACACAGGATCAGTTTGACCAGCGCAACAAACAGTGAAAATGATTACCCTGTAGGTGGTGCTATGCCTGAATGAACATGAATTCAATGCAAGACGGTCGCATTTCAAAAATTGCAAGACAGATTACCAAAGATAAGATAAGATAAGATAAGATAAGATATTTTATTTAAAGTCGGTTTGATACAAGTAAAAATAAACGCTAGCTCGCAAGGAGCTATTGTCACCGACTATTGTGCAAAAGTGCCAGGTGCAAAAGTGCAAATAAAACCTCTAAAAACATACAAATAAACATTTAGATATACCCAATAAAAATATAGATATCTTTGCTAACACACCCACGTGCACTTGCACACTTTCACCCACACTTCCATACACCCACACACACTTCATCCACACTTGCCTCCCCCTACGTACACACCCCCTCGCTCATTTACACTTTAAAAATCAATTTAAACTATTCCATAAATATACAAATTATATAAAAGATTTCGAGTTCAAATAAAATATACATCTAATTTATGTGGTCTCTCGAATTTTGTTATCTCATTTTTGTCTTTTCCAAGTTTAGCAAATTTCCGAAATCTACCTAACCATTCCATTCCAAAGAGAAATTTTTATCAATCACGAACAAATCCCTAACAGGTAGCGCAAAGACAGTGCTATCCAATCACACGGTATGATCAGAGCAGCAATCGGTGAAAATGATTACCCTGTACGTGGTGCTATGCCTGAATGAGCATGCATTGAATATAAGACAGTAGCATTTTCATAAATTGCTAAACAGATTATCAAAGACAGATTTTATTCTGTAACGAACAAATCCTAGCAGGCAGAGCAAGAACATAGCTATCCAATCACACGGTTTCATCAACGCAACAATCGGTGAAAATGATTACCCTGTAGGTGGTGCTATGCCTTAACCCTGTCAGGCCTGGGGGCCATAATGCCCCCTCCTACCAAACTTTCTCTCCTATCTCCGAAGCGACAACAAAATGAAAGCAGATTTTTAGTTTGTCATATTTGGGTCATTTACAACGTGTTTGCATACCCCCAGAGCAGAGGATCATGGGTAAATCCAAGATGGCGGCCTTGTGATGTACCAGAAAAGTGAGGTTTTCTTTCTTTTTCTTCAAACTTTCTGCTTTTCCTCGCGGAAAAGTGGGTAAAATGATTTTATTTCACATCGGACTGTTATTTACTAATTTATCATGCAGTTTTTGCAAGGAAAATACGTAAATAAAAAAATCGAAGAATCTGACCGAAAATTGTCACCATCTTGGATCTATCCATGATCCTCTGTTCGGGGGACGGTCTGTACGTTCAAAATGACCACAATATGACAAACCAAAAAGCATTTCCGTTTGTTGTCGCTCCGGAGATAGGAGAGAAGTTTGGAAGGAGGGGTCATAATGGCCCTCCAGACCTGACAGGGTTAACGCATAGCACCACCTACACGGTAATCATATTCAACGATTGCTGCTCTGGCCAAACCATGTGACTGGATAGCACTGTCTTTGCTTTACCGGTTAGGATTTGTTCGTTATTGAATAAAATCTGTGTTTGATGATCTGCTTTACAATTTATGGGCATGCTACTGTCTTACATTCGATGCATGCTCATTCAGGCATAGCACCATCTACAGGGTAATCATTTTCACCGATTGTTGCTCTGGTCAAACCGTGTGATTGGATAGCACTGTTTTTGCTCTATCAGTCAGGATTTGTTCGTTATTGAATAAAATCTGTCATTGATAATCTGTTTTGCAATTTCTGGAAATGCTACTGTCTTACATTCAATGCATGCTCATTCAGGCATAGCACCACCTACAGGGTAATCATTTTCTCCGATTGTTGCTCTGCTCAAACCGTGAGATTGGATAGGACTGTCTTTGCTTTACCGGTTAGGATTTGTTCGTTATTGAATAAAATCTGTGTTTGATGATCTGCTTTACAATTTATGGGCATGCTACTGTCTTACATTCGATGCATGCTCATTCAGGCATAGCACCACCTACAGGGTAATCATTTTCACCGATTGTTGCTCTGGTCAAACCGTGTGATTGGATAGCACTGTTTTTGCTCTATCAGTCAGGATTTGTTCGTTATTGAATAAAATCTGTCATTGATAATCTGTTTTGCAATTTATGGAAATGCTACTGGCTTACATTCAATGCATGCTCATTCAGGCATAGCACCATCTACAGGGTAATCATTTTCTCCGATTGTTGCTCTGCTCAAACCGTGAGATTGGAAAGGACTCTGTTTGCTCTACCTGTTAGGATCTGTTCATGATTGAATAAAATCTGTCTTCGATAATCTGTTTTGCAATTTTTGAAATGCGACCGTCTTGCATTGAATCCATGCTCATTCAGGCATAGCACCACCTACAGGGTAATCCTTTTCACTGACTGTTGCGCTGATCAAACTGATGCTCTGTGAGAAATCTCGCTACAATCGCAAAACTATCTTAGAAAATATTAACCAATGTTTAGGGGGGAACTTACTTTTGTTGAGGTGTTTATATAAAAATGAAGCGGGCCTTCTCTCTCGTCGACTGTGTGACAAAAGAGATGATTACAATTTCGACATCGTAAACAATCCCTTTCTGGACAGTAATATTCCAGTGGGACCTGCATATGGCGTATACATATCACGCCTAGTAGCATTTGCTAGATCCTGTGTTAAATGTGACGATTTTAATCAACGTCACAAAACATTGTTGCAGAAACTTATAAAACAGGGCTACACAACCAAGCGTCTCCACTCAAAAGTTTCTCAAATTTGGCGATACATATCGCATGCTGATAGCAAAATACGAGCGTAGCGTGCAAGATCTATGGCGTTACGTTTCGTCACTTGTGTCTAATTCCGCTTAACCCGGGGCTAGGGGCCGTATGAACCCATGTACTTCAAGATCCTCATGGTACACATATGAACAGTCACAGTCAAAGCGTGACTGAGATACATCATTCTTTAGATGGCGACTTTACAACGAATATTATGGATTAAGAATACTGATCAGCGATACGGATTTGATAATTTTGGAACATCATGATGTCTTGCCGGCATCATTGAAAACTGTTGACCGCTTCTCTCTTGCAGGAAACAAGCCTATGTTTATGTATACTATGATTGTCTTTTTGAATTTGGTGCTAATACTGTTTTTGGATTATGGACGCGGATATTCTCTAATGGACGACGGCTGAATTATGAATGACGGACCAGACGCTTGTAATTCATAAGCTCTTCAGCTCGGTACGGCGGATGGACCTTCATATCCTCCTCAGCAGGGGATCAATCTCCAAGGGCGTTGAATTCTCGGGTCTCAAGAGCGGCGGGAGGACATCTTGATGGCAATTCAGTTGCTTGTCACGTTTGAAAACTCGACCACAATCCGTACCTGGATGCGTGGGTACCTCCTGGAGTGCACGTTTGTGCCGGCGGAAATGGTCCAGTCGAATGTATTGCTTCGAGCAGGTTTATAGCTGGCGTGGTTAGCTGGACCTGTTTAAAATTTTGGAAAATGGTCAATTTCTCTTTTCCCCGATTTCAACCTGTCAAGGAGACCGGGATCCATACACTCTTGTACCTATGTGTGATCGATAGGACCAGCTGGGGCATGCGGGTTTGAATCCCACTCATGTTGTACCGCGATCGATTGTACCTGCACCATTATAGTAAAAAACAAAAGACAGGATGTTGGGTGATATCTCATCTTTTTATTCAGTGAACAACAGCAATGTGAGAACAACTACGTGAGAACTTAAACAGGGACTTGTACATTGCAATGGATTTCGATAAATTATGCATCAGCATATGCCGGTCCTTGGTCTGGTGGCACTCCTCAAACATCTGCACGATAGTGGGTATGTGTATTCACAACAACGATAGAGCGGATAGAACAGGCAGTACTGTGCACACAGACTACTGCTGAGGCCTTGAATTGCTTGACTCTCCTAACACCACGTGTCGTTGATTTCGTTCATCAAGGTAGTCAAGTCTGGATGAATGTGTGGTGCTCCGTAAGGGTCATAGCACTCCGTACTCTTTTGTCAAGTACACGGCAAGCCAATATTCCCATGGCCAATCCATCTGTGGTCTGTTGTGAGGACGTTCTCGGCGGAGTACACACGGTTAAGCGGGAAGACATCTCGCACAAACATCCATTGAAAGACGGTCCGAGTTCACGAATCGTTGTCCAGTATGGTTCGGAAATGGTCCGTATCCATGTTAGGTGGGAAAGTCACTCTTCATGTAGATATCTTGAACGGTATGACCACATGGTGCCTAGCACCGGCTATACAAATATTTCAGAACGATGATGTAATAGCCCTGTCAAGTCATCGGCTGGAAAATGATGAACTATGCGAAAGCCAGCTAGAAAAACACGGCAGAAACGAGGGAGTATTTATAGAATGCAAGTTCTTATTCAGAACAAATACATGTGAGACCCGATGCCGACTGAGCGCTCAATTCTCCACCATGTTTACGAGTCACAATTTTCCAATCACACAATGATTTATACAGAGAGCAATCCTCGGGGACGTTCACCAGCAGAATATCACCACATACAGACATATATTAAACGCAATATTAAAAGGGTGATGGAAAACCCACACACCGGAAGCGGAAGGAACGTTTTGACGATGCTGTCGAGCACGTTCCTCAGTCCGTGGCCCAGTTGATGCGTGTGCCGCTAAAGTGGGTAGGCTACGCCCGACTTGTTTTGTGTAACAGTCCACAAGACTTTATGCATGGCACTGGAAAGTCACCAGCTTCATCATGTAAAGTGGGGTGATCTGGTGTGTTGAAAATTTAGTGTCAGCACCACTCCACATTCGAATGCGATCGGTCGTCCGGTGTAGTATGTTATATTGATTTTGTCGGTCTGCCGAAGTGGGAGATAGAGCACGTGATTTGTTCTTCCGTTGACCTTCCATCGTGCAGTAGTGTAGCAGAGGGGACGTTGATATTCCCGACGATGTGTGTGTCGGCCACGTCCAAATAGACGTAGAGCCCGTATAATCATGCATTCAGGTCAATGATGGTATTGGCTCGCTCGACGTAGCTCAGGAGTGATAATCCCAGCAGCTGCTGCAACGTCGGGCTAAAGCTAAAGCTTAAGCTCGCCCCAGGGATCAACTGGTACTTATGATTGCGTGTCATTTCACGTCATGTTCACCTCATTGATGAACGGGAATGGCTACGTCCTCTTGGCCTAGTTGGTTCCGGGCTCTCGTTCGATTCCCCATCAGATCGTGCAAGGCTGTCGTGAACACGGCGGGCGCCTGATACTGGCCTTCCGGGAGTGTAAAGATATGAATCTTGCTCGTATCACATTGTGTCCTTTTGCACGTTGTACCACGTATACGGGTACTGGATACCAGGCCACATTTCTCTCGTTCAGGGATGTGCAAGGGCTGTGGCAGTTGTGTGACGTTATGCACTAAGGTGTAGTCCCTGGATCAACGTAGTGTTTGCTGGGGTGTCACGATTATCTGCCGATGCTGATCCAGAACCCAAAATGCTGAGGATTTCCGATCATTCCTTGTGGCACGTGCATGTCTGTCAACCCTTGCACAAAAACCTCCCATCCTTTGGGGTCACCTGTGATCCGCCTTAACGTCACATATTATTCACTAAATCCATCATATGGGTGTCAGGAACCACTTGGTTTAGAACCAGGAGTTCACCTTTATCGTTCCAGGACACGTTCGGATTGTCTTTCAACCGCTCCAACAATAAACCACCACTTCTTTGGCACCATGTCTCCCTCTGCCACCCATCCCAGTTGATGCGCCTGATACCAGTGGTTGTGGGACGAGTTTTGCTGGCGGGGCGCGCTATACGACTGACAGTGGGGTAGATGCTCTTGTATTACCCCATAAACGTGATTTATCTTTGAAGTGCCGGTTTGTACTGGTGTAGTTTCTATTGCTCTATTGCTCAAATCTTGTCGTCGTGAAATCTGGTTCCTGAAGTAATCATCGATCGTATGCAGCGTTTCCACCATAGGTGGGATCGGGTAGGGAGATTGTAGGGTTTGTAGCAGATGTGGTTCCACTCAAGCATCGACCGAAGAGTCCACCCAACACAGGGACTAGCTCGGAGGCAGCAAAAAGCGCTAAGATAGCCCCGAGAAATCCGCTATTCTGTAAGATATTTTCTTCTGTGTCTGTGGGACTCGCTTTTGTACTAGGCTACGGAGACCTGCGTGTGCTTGGCTAACTCAGGCTTCTGTCGAAGTCAGTGGAACATTGCCTTTTAACATATTGAGTCTCACATATGCAGCACACGAGGGTTGAGTCCGCTCCACGCACAATGGTCCAGATTAAATCAGGTGGGACTGTCTTTGGCACACGTAGGCGTAGCGTAGGCGAATGTTCCGTACTCGTGCCTTTATTATGGTCAATTAAGGACGGAGACTATCACAACTCGCTTTTTATGCGTGCCTTCTCGCCTTCCTCAAAGTGAGAGAGAGAGAACAAAAATTAATCTTTTTATTATCTCCTCCATCATAGCATACCCAAGTTGAGGGAACCGCATTGGGTATGTTTACATAACTTTTTGTATCTCATGTCCACCCTTGCAGGTCCGTCAGTCCCTTCGGTATGTGCACGAAAGATGCGGGTCCGCAACCGCAGATGATAGGGGGTATCGTTGAGCATCAATCCGTAATGGGTTCGCATCTTTGAAGACCTCCCGTGCAAAATGGGTTCGCCTGGGCAACATTTGTCTCGCCATGTTCGTTAGCCGAGAGGAGTCTCTCGGGGTTTTAAATGCTATCAGATAATGGGCGTTAAAAACGAAGCATGTTCCCATGCTTCTTGTTTTACTGAACGAATTTTGCATGATGTGGATGAGGCTGAACCGCCGATGATGACTGCCTCCGGTAAAAAGCTGGGTCACCTGAGGATCGGTTTCTACATCACCGACGACGACCAAAGTGTCCGGTTCCAATTACAAGCGTCTGGTCCGTCATTCATAATTCAGCCGTCGTCCATTAGAGAATATCCGCGAGAAAAGACCTATTCCATATTCCATATAGTAGTATTTTAGATGACGACTCTATAACGAATATTATGGATTAAGAATACTGATCAGCGATACGGATTTGATATTTTTGGAACATCATGATGTCTTGCCGGCATCATTGAAAACTGTTGACCGCTTCTCTTGCAGGAAACAAGCCTATGTTTATGTATACTATGATTGTCTTTTTGAATTTGGTGCTAATACTGTTATATGGAAAATGGAATAGGTCTTTGGATTATGGACGCGGATATTCTCTAATGGACGACGGCTGGATTATGAATGACGGACTAGACGCTTGTAATTAGCACCAAATTCAAAAAGACAATCATAGTATACATAAACATAGGCTTGTCAACAGTTTTCAATGATGCCGACAAGACATCATGATGTTCCAAAAATATCCAAGTCCTTCCAAGTCCAATTCCAGGTCCTTCCACAAAGGTTGCGTTGGACGTCGTCACGTACACTGACCCGATTGATGGGTAAAGTAATCATACTGTCCGTGTGTCTAATGAGCTTCTGGACAAAATGCTTCTTGCCTGAGCCCGTCAGCCCGGCGATGAGGCAAGTGAAGGTATGTTGCCATTGGGAGTTGTATCAATTCGCGTGGTAACTCGCTCTAGTAAAGCTGGTACGGGCCCAACGGGTGGATGGCTTCTACTTCTACTGGTGATTCTGGTGGATACCGTGATAGGCTGGATCGATGTCTGTAGTGTGGTAGGCACCGTGGTAAGCTGGGTCGACTGAAGGAGCATCTGTACCCGTTAGGGACTGAGGTTCGATGTAGGACTAGTGGGGGGTCGGTTTGTGACCCGGTCGTGTTGATATCCTGTGCCGTCTGACCTGCCATCAAGGGTGGCGGAACTTGGTCCTAGGTTGACGGAGTAGCGAGATGACGGTTGACACGTCATTGAAGTCACCCCTATGCATCACGCTTAGAAGTGCTAAACCAGTGATCGCTTGTCCTTTTCGGCTTTGAAGTGTTAGCGGCAGTCGCCCTCTGTCCATTACAAGTATCTGGTCCGTCATTCATAATTCAGCCGTCGTCCATGAAAGAATATCCGCGTCCATAATCCAAAGACCTATTCCATATTCCATATAACAGTATTAGCACCGAATTCAAAAAGACAATTATAGTATACATAAACATAGGCTAGTTTCCCGCAAGAGAGAAGCAGTCAACGGTTTTCAATGATGCTGGCAAATGCGTATCGCTGATCAGTATTCTTAATCCATAATATTCGTTGTGAATTCGACATCTAGAGAATGATGTGTCATGATGTATCATGACCGAACGCAGACAGAGTTGCACTTCTGTGGAGAGTCTTTTCCCCTTTTTTTCTGGCTGGCTAGGACTCTCGAATTACACGAACAGGGGCCAGCCTTTCAACTTCATGAAATAATGCGTTCGATGTTCAGGATGCGTCCCACGCGGTAGTAATCTGCTGTGGATTTCACCAGGGGTTGTAACTCAACGTCGTAGAACGTGCCTTCCAGGGATTTCCCTTGGGGATCTTCAAGTTGATTTCCCGTTGGTTGACGGGTTGAAGGCGTGTGATTACAAACTTACAAGCGTCTAGTCCGTCATTCATAATCCAGCCGTCGTCCATTAGAGAATATCCGCGTCCATAATCCAAAGACCTATTCCATATTCCATATAACAGTATTAGCACCAAATTCAAAAGACAATCATAGTATACATAAACATAGGCTTGTTTCCTGCAAGAGAGAAGCGGTCAACAGTTTTCAATGATGCCGGCAAGACATCATGATGTTCCAAAAATATCAAATCCGTATCGCTGATCAGTATTCTTAATCCATAATATTCGTTGTAAAGTCGTCATCTAAAGAATGATGTATCTCAGTCACGCTTTGATTGTGACTGTTCATATGAGTACCATGAGGGCTCGTCGACACTGGGATCATTCTTCGTCGGCTCTTCAATTCGGAACGGCGGACCGGAAGGGCTTCCATTCGAGGATGCATTTCCATGGGAAATGAACTATCCGGTCTCGAGAGTGGCGAGCGTGATCCGTGTATGACACTTTGGCGACGTCTCAGTTGACTGAGATGCTTAAAGACTATATCACACTCTGCACATGTATGCGTGGGTACTTCATGGTGTGCACGTGTATGACGACGTAAACTGTCCAGGCGATGAAAGGGCTTCGAACAAGTCGTACACGTGAACATCCTGGTAGAGTGTCTGCTGAATGGAACGTCAACTGTGCACGTCTTTAGCATACGCTTGCTTTTATAGACAGTATAACGCCCGCCAACGCCTAGCTTAACGCTTCAACGCCCTGGTGAAACATCTCAAAAGCCCTGATTTTCTACAGATATTCCAGGGAATTGTCACTAATTCATCGAAATGCAGTGATGCCCGTCAACGCCCGTTGTTACGCCTTAACGCCCGTCTCAACGCCTTAACGCCCTATCTTTACGCCTTAACGTCCGTCTCAACGCCTTAACACCCTCTCTCAATGCGTTAACGCCTTTTTTCAACGCCCTATCGTAACGCCTTTACGCATTGTCAACCATCCAATCACACGCACATATTCTGACCATTGGCCCCTGACCCTTGATGAAAGTGACGTCATTACCGGACATCGCCGGAAGCGCATAAGAGCGCCGAGCTCTTGGAGTTGGAGCTCAGAGCTCTTGGAGCAGGAGCTCGGAGCTCGGAAGTGACGTCATCACACGCATGCGCACGCATCTGTTGTGCACCCGCACCCTGGTGTACCCTATGCCTTACGGGTCATGCGCAGTGGATGGGTACCAGTCAAAGTGGACGTTATAATGGCTCTTTTATGACGCCACGTCTTCTTTACCTGTTGGAGCACTAGCGCCGCCTAGTGTGACTGGTAGTCCGCTGGTGATTTGGGGAACCTGTAACCAACTGGGTCATCTAAACGCGGTAAGACTGACCCTGGGATCGTGTGTATTCATGTTCAGCCTACTTTCGGCAACTGAATGAGGGATTTCCCCGAAATCCACATTACGTGATGGCTTCAGCCAATCAGCTAAACTCTACCGACGTAACCCCAACGTAACCCGCCATTTTCGAGTCATGTGCAGTCCTACTTGTTCAAATTACAGATCTACAACACCTCTTGGATGATACGGAAGTTATTCATATGTGTATCTTTTGTAAGCTCAGACAATATATGTTTCAGAAGTAGTATGAAAAGCCTGTAATTTATCAGATTTCTCGAGTCTGTTCTCCGCCGGATGAAGACCGAACAGAAGACCGCAATAATGGCGACACACGATTCGCAAACGATCTTATGGATGGCGAAGTGTACGCAAATGGGTTTTTGGCTGTGGCGTCCATTTTTCATGTTTTTGCCGGTTTTCCCCAGTAGGTTATGTCTCTTTCCTAGATTACGAGATAGGGATTTTCTTTAAAAACCTTCATGCCGAGAATTTTACATTCATCCAATTTGATAAATTTTGATAGACATTGTGATTATCTTCAAATAGTTAGAATTTTAGAAAAAGTTAAATACTATTTATATGATTTTTTCATGAATATGCTTCAAAACCAGGGGTATTCAGTGTGCTTTCTGGATTATCAAATGGAGCATGGGTCGATAGTGTCTACAGTGTCAATAGCTTAAAACTGCAAACGAACCTATATATGTTTTTTCTTTGTCTTTCCTCATATTACACAATTATAAACGCAACAACACACATTATTCAAAAAGTTAATTACTTTGATTTATCACCAGCGGACATCCTTAACGATCGAAAACCTATGTTATCTAGCAGACAACCCAGGGTTTGTCTTTCAACCTCGAGTTTCGCTGTTATTTTGGACATTCGTGTGAAAAAAAGCTATGTTATCAGTCGATAACCTAGGTTTTGGAATTGATGGTTGTCGTAAAGTGAAACTCGAATTTCTAACTTAGAGTTTCGATATCCGGGTACTCTGGGATTCGTACTCTTGTCCTATTGTTTACCAAACAGAAATGCAGAAACAACCACGTGGCGAAATTAATTAAACGGAATCAACTGTGATTTTCGATGTTGAGAAACAGAAACTCGAGGTCGAGAAAGAGAAAGTCGTGGTTGTCTGATAACCTAGGTTTTCGACCGTTAACTTAAGTTCTCGATTCGAAAACCATGGTTTTCTCTTTGATGACTTAAGTTATCTATTAGAAAACTTGGGTTTTCGATTCGATAACTGATATTTGGACTTCCATAGATATGCCGTACCAGTCAGATTCCAATAACTAATTTTAACATGTTTAAGCATCTTTTGATAGAGGGGAGGCCACTCTTCGGTAACTCTCCAGCGTATAAAAGTAACAAATGAGTGCGCTGCTTTTCGCACGCAAGGCTTTCGTTCTCTACGGGAAATCGAACGAATTTCGAAAATTATTGCAATATTAGCTGACAGCGAATGGTTGAAAGATGGACGATCAAGGTTGCCCGCGATGTAAGACGACGAAATACAGAAACCCATCTCTTGTGTTAATGGTGAACGTATGTGGTCACACTCTGTAAGTAAAGATTAACTGGGCGCCAGTTTCCGTCTCAAGTCAGTGTTCACTTCGGTTTTGACAAAAAGTCTATTCACCCCCACTAACCTGTGAGTAAGTGTTCACTGGTAAATGAATTTTGAGATTTATCGGAGAGAAAGGAACTTTGCAAACCATCCCGACCTTGTAAGTTCCATTCAATACTTTTTGGCCCACTGAATACATGTTTATCGTCCTCGCCAGTTTCTTGGAGATTTCTTCCCAATGGCTGGAATCATTGAATGGCTTCCCAATGAAAATTCACCCACTGGTCAATCTAATATGAATAGGCAAAGCCTGGAAGCGAGCGGAGAAATACTTCTTCCTCTCGTCTGGCTTTGCCTATTCATATCAAGTTTCTCACCAGCTCGAAATTAACACAATTGGTCTTGTATATACTCATTCACATAATTAACACAATTGGTCTTGTATATACTCATTCACATAATTAACACAATTGGTCTTGTATATACTCATTCACATAATTAACACAATTGGTCTTGTATATACTCATTCACATAATTAACACAATTGGTCTTGTATATACTCATTCACATAATTAACACAATTGGTCTTGTATATACATTCACATAATTAACACAATTGGTCTTGTATATACTCATTCACATAATTAACACAATTGGTCTTGTATATACTCATTCACATAATTAACACAATTGGTCTTGTATATACTCATTCACATAATTAACACAATTGGTCTTGTATATACTCATTCACATAATTAACACAATTGGTCTTGTATATACTCATTCACATAATTAACACAATTGGTCTTGTATATACTCATTTGCATAATTTCTTGTTCCACACAGAGCTAATATTTGAAATGGATGAAATCAAAGTAGTATTGAGGGTTCCGTTGATTTGATCTGCCCATATCCATCACAGGAGCAGATATGGGCAGATAGAGTTGCCCCAACTTCCTGGCCTCCTTGTTCCTGTCCACGTTTTGTATAGTATTTTTACACTGAACAAATATTTCATGAACATGCTTACTTCAAAGCTGATGGCTTGTTAAATTTGAAAGTCAGTTCCTGTAGAACTTTACAGCATTATAATCCATGTGGTATTGTTGTTGTCTAGAATTTGTCGACATAGCCTGGATCATAAATGTGACAGAATTTATAATAGACAAGAAATAATCATCTGGCTCACTAGAGGAAACAAATGTAAAATGCTTGTCCTCATCATAGTAAAAACCATCTCCTTAGATATAGCCAGCAATTCAAAACAAAGCCGGACAAAGGGAGAACTTAATTTACCACCCACCACTGGCATTCCCTGTGCCAGAACAGGGTTCACAAATGTACCGCTCACTTTTGATTTGAGCCCCGGCCCCATCGAAATATTGAAGGATCAAATATCAATCTTAATAAATTAATATCCTATCAATCGTATATGTCACTATGTAGGCGACATATCCAAATTGGGGAGCAGATAGGGTTTAATTTTAATTAGATTGGATCAAATATTTAATTGTCCAAATTCTGTCTGATCCTATGATTTCCTGTCACAGTTCCAGGTGGCTATGATGTCATATTCTGTCATAAGGCAGCTTTATTTTAAAGTCTTATTAATAAGAATAATCCTGTTCCTTTAATTATCGGACAAAATCTACGTCACATATATTCTGTCACAATTAGTCTTATTACTGATGGAATTCTGTTCAATTCTAATTTTATTGTACACACAATATATAAAACCTTGGTGGAGTAGGTTCCACTTAACCAAACTACGGTAAGTTCCCTAAGTATTCGCGACCCTAAGTAAATTCGAAAACGGGCATTTTTCGCCAAGTCACGTGACACTGTTCCCTAAGTAATCGAAAACGGCCCATTCGCGAAAAACCGCGGTCCTAACTATTCGAAAATCACCCATTTATCGTGGTCGCGAGATTGATAATATTTTGTAGTTGTGTGATGGAAAAACTTCAAGATCAACGAGTTTCCTTAGAAGTATTATTTGATAAACCTTGCAAACTTTTTGAGCATTTTGAACATAACCAATTATAACAACTAAGTTGATTTTCATTATGTCTCAAGCGAAATGTATCCAATGTTCAAACCGCGATTTCTCATGGTCATTAAATTGGAAATATTGCCGGTTTACGGGGACGTGCGATATTAAACATTGCCGATTGCATAGAGCATACATTCGATATTATACTGAAAATATCAACACGAAGAACTGGAAGTTACGTTTCATTCGGTCTTAAAAAAATATAATGCTGAAGTTTGACCGGACATTTGAACCACGGATTTTCTTAGTCGCGGGGTAGAGATTTACGATCAACCCCAAGTTGCATTAATTTTGGCGACTGTGTGCCATGTGCGCCTCACCCAAAAACCAGAAACGCGCCTGTTTGGGTCCGACTTCAGATTTTTTTTCCTAAGACACGAATGTTGAGATTCCCAGCTATGATACTGAAAACATATTTTGTACTGTTCAGACAAAAATAATTCAGAAACGTATCATTTCCAACGAACGCGGCGATTCAGAATATTTTACGGCCGTGGAATTCGCGGTGATGCATATACCGAAAGAAGTTTGCGTTCTTGTATTCAACTTTTCAGGAGCAAGCAATAGTACAGACTTATTCTCTTCAATCACCCCTGAATAAAATAGAAACGATGATATTATTCAGAGAATTATCATGAAAGGAAAGCTGTGACGTGCAGGATTAGCCGTGACAAATGGCTGCATCGGAATCTTCATATCCATAAAATGCGTGGAACGGCGTCATTGTGCACGGTGTCATTGTTTCATGGTTCCTTAAAAGTTTGTAAAAGTGCATAATTTTTATATTGAAAATTAAAGGCCTTGAAAGTCCTTGAAAATTATAATTTTTGAGTGAGTTTTTTTTTACACTATTAGTGAAGATATTACGGTACTTCTGACTTGATTATTGACACAAAAGTTGAATGTCGGAAGAGACGTTTACGTAAGATAGCCGAGATCATAGGCGGTAATTTGATAGCAACTGAAGCGGAGGTCGGAATAGTGGGTTAAAAAAATAAAAAGATGGAATAAACTAATAGGTTTTCTGTCTACTTCTTCTCTAAATTATACTGTCTGAAATGTGAATTAATTTTGCTGAAGCCATGAGGTAATGTTAGGTAAAAACACGGTTGTACATTTGGCTGTTTCATCATCATCATCTATCGATCTGTCTTTCGTCAGAAATATTCCAGAGTACATTTACATCTGAAACAGATTGAACCAATTTTTTTTATATTTTTTCATGAGAGTCGTGATCTCACTGTTACGAAGGCATAATATATTGAGGTTGTGTTGGCTGAATATATTATGAAGCGGGAACCGTGTGCAAGCGAAAGTTTGACCCACGTGCCATGCTATCCAAGTATTGATCACGTGATGTTATTGCAACTCCGTATGGCGGGAAAATGTACAACCAACACGTGGCATGTTGAAACTTTCATTCTTCCATGTCTACAGACCCCACCTAATTCTATGAAAGTATTTTCATACATTTCTTAATGAAGGATCGAAGGGATACAGCGAATTGTTAGAATGGCCAAGCAATTCATGTCTTTCGTTTAGCCGCTATTCATGGCGGGATGAGCTCGTTCCAGCTGGGAAGATTGTATATCGTCTCCGACGAGTTGGCCCTGATATGGGTCTCAGTCGAGTTGGCCCTGATATGGGTCTCCAGGTAGTGTCGGGCGCTTGCATAATTTGCTGTTCGTTTCATTGACATAAACAGTTTGAAAAGCCCTTCCATAATATTTCCCTATGAAGAGCAATCAAGAAATTATTAGGTTTGATTCTCAATCTGAAAATGACGTAATCTGTGTTTCTTCATTAGATCGTTATATATTTTCACGTAAACATCATTGGCGTCACTGGGATAGTTGTGCCTAATCTTCTCCGTCGTGAAAAAAATTCTGCAAGAGTTCAAGCATGTCCTGAAGAGAAAATAAAGAAAATATCAGAATGTCTAAGTCACAGAATATGCCCTTGTCCCGTATGTACTAATACAAGCATATACGCGAATTTGTGGTTTTAAATTGGCCGGGCGTCCGATGACACTAATCTCTTCATTGTCAGCCGATCATTGCAGTCAATTATTCGAATTCGAATTTAATGGTTAAAGAGCAGAAAGAATGCTTTATTTATCCTTTGATCAATTGCAAATTATTGCCTGACAAATCTAAACGCACAACAAACATTTCCCGGGTTTTGCTTCGGGGTTTCCCTCGACCACACGTGTTCGTACCGCTGAACTTCGCCGAAGTATATTAGGCTTCATTTCTACACACAAAGTATAGTGAATGTCTCGTGGCTGTCGATCTTCTATCATTTAATTAAGAGTGCTGTCTGGGGTAAATATCACAAAGTTAAAGAAACACCACAGTCGACGTATTGTGACCTTTCATTGTCGAACGGTATGGGCATTTAATATGGGGACTCTAATTTACGAAAACGTCCGTTTTTCTGAACTGACCTGCACAAACTATTCGGAAGTGGTCAGTTTTTCACGACTGCGATATTCACTTCCGTAAATGTCCTTGTAATAGACATGTTCAAAAGTTGAGACTGAAGTGAATATATCTTGATTAATAGACAGATCTGAACATAAAGACGAAACTACTACTATTTATCTGCCAAATGAAAACAATATTTACAAACATTCAGGGCTTTATATTACATGTTGTTCACACCTTTTAAGGGTGTACCCAAATTAAATATGCCCAAATTATATGAAGTTTGGGGAGAGAAAGAATTCTAAAAATGTACAAAATATGTAGTTTGTTGGCAAGTATTCAACAGGAAATTAATAACTGGTTACTTTTTTAACTTTTTCAGCAATTTGCATCCTGTTATTAATCCATCTTACATGTATTTTTAATTTGGGCACATTAGCGTAATCTAATAGAGGGTGTGCCCAAATTAGCGTAATATAGCCAATATAGCCAATAGATTTACCAGATATGTTAAAATAGTTCAATGTGCGACTGTAAAACCAATCAAATAAATCATTTCATTGTCTGTTATCAACATTGGAATATTGTTCTTTTTACATTTTAAATTAATTTAAGGAATTGATAGAATGATTATAATTACATACTTTAATGAATAATTTCGAATGCTAAAATATTAATGGAAGAGAGCTATTACTATAATGGACAGAAACAACCTTGTAATGGCTATGATTATAATCTATGAATTTATAGATAAACAAGACATGAAAACCATAATTAACCATATTGGAATTGATATTTAAAATTTATTTGTGTCTATAATGGGGAATGGTATGGAGGGGGGGGGGGTAATATGACAAAAAAATCGTCTAAAAATATGTTTTGAAAATAACATCACTGTGACGTCATCATGGTGGCCATCTTCTTTTGTTCGTTGTTTTTTTTCTTCACATTTTCTAGTAGAGCTTGACCCACAGATATAGTGTGGTAATTTTCAGGACCAAGGGGGCTTCCCCCTCCCCCTCGTCTAACTGGGATACGGTTCCGATGTCATTAAAATGTGGAAATACAAATAAATTGCCATAAATAAATTTAAAAAAATATGTAGGCCTATCGCTGGTGTGCAATTTTCAGGTATTATCGGATGATGTCTAGTTTATAAAACATCCTGAAGTTTCAGGAATTTTTGAAAAGTTCATTATTAATTTTGAATGTAAACTTTGAAAGTTTAAATTGGAACATACTCTCCCTAGCTTCAGGTTATGGACAATTTTGAACTGACTTTGAGGTAACTCAAAAATTCGTTCTGGACTGGACTTCAATCCATATAAAATGTTTTCTTCAAACTTTTTTTCAACTATCAAATTTTAATTTCAAGTAAAAATTATATTCAAATTTAAATTCAAGTATTTAAAAATAATTTCAATTTAATCTTAATAACGAATCATTTTTAGTCTGCAGTTATTTTCATCTGTGTAAAATTATTCATAAATTGAAATCCTTTCGAAAACTGACATGCCATGCTAGGCTATATGTTTTCTTCTTTTAAGTCTTCATCACAGGTGATTTGTCCCGGCATGCAATTCCTCCATGGAGACCGGAAACGGAAATCACGCTTTTTTCGTTCAAGGGATATCGGTTGTTGTTGTTGTTTTCATTAAATTTTGCTGTGTTTTGTCCCATATTTGCACGTCTACGCAATACCTATAGAGCTTGCTTCGCAAGCTGCCGCTTCGCAGCCGCGCTCCGCTCGCTATTACGATCTGTCAAGCTGCAAATAAATGCCATGGTTATTGCCCACGCCAGTATGAGCCAATGGTGAGGGCAATATAAACCACCCATTTGACATGTTTGATACAAGTTCACTAATAGTATTGTGTGGTGTAGGACCAACATAAAGTAGGGGATTCAAATTCAGCCAGTGTGAAAAACTGTTTTTTCCCCAACTTACTGTAAATCTCGAGGTAATCTCACATAACTTGGCTCATCCTCTCGATTTGGTACCAGTAGGCTTTCTAGCCCTGTTGAAATAATCCCTTGACATCACATAATTGCAAAATGGGGGGAAGATTCGCTTGTGGGTTTATAAAATAAGCCGAGCAGAGGAAAGAAATGTATTTAAGACTTTGTAATTACTCTATCAATCACAATCGATATGAACTCTTAGGAGTAGATTCAGTTCTGTTCTGGGAAACTGTGATATGTTTTTATTTAGATTAGACGAATGTCCAGAATCACAATATTGCATGTCAGTAGGGTTTACCTTGTTTAGCTCCTCCCAAATATTTATCCAGAGGAGCTGATTTTAGCTCTTCTGCTCTTTCCAGAGATGAAGTCCTGCCATTTTGAAATGTTCTGAAAGATCTGAGCAGTTGACACAAATAGGGGAGATTTGAGAAAGATATATTTTGTATATTTTGTTTATTACTTATAAATGTATTTTTTCAGATGTGAAAACTGTGTTGAAATGCTATTTATTCGTGGGACGGGATCCTGCCCAGAATGTGGTACACCCTTACGCAGAAACAACTTTAGAGTGCAACAGTTTGAGGATTCCTATGTAGAGAAAGAAATCGATATCAGAAGGAAAATATTGAGAGAGTAAGTGAACAAGTTCCACTTCCAATGAACTGGATAATTTTAATCCTAAGAATATATTGCCTACATGTTTTTGATATGGTCTCGAATAATCCAATCTTTCCAGACCAAACAAAAGTATATTCCCAGGCCTGAAAATGGGCACCTGACATTCTAATAATCAGAATGAGAGCCCGTCTTCAGATACAGATGGGTTATAAGGTTATGGTATGTACCATACCCTTTGATGGTGGTGATAGATATATAATGTCTTGTGCCCTAGTTCTAGGCTTGTTTTCCCAAAATTATTATGCCTATACGAATCCTGATGCTATTCCTAAGGTCACCTTAAAGTATAGAACTCACCACAATCTGAGTGATGTATATATTTCATGTCCAGAGAGAAAGGCCAAATAATGAGTTTTGAAACAGCTGAGTGAGTAGGGTTCCTTGTACTGCTACTGTACATAAAAATACGAGCATTATACTACATGTATGCATATATTTTGAAAATAAGGACACTACACGTGGGTAGATATATAAGTATAAATCTGGATATTATATTGTCATGGGCATAAAAGCAGCTGTACCCTTATATATTCATGAGTATTATGGTACAGTATGCATATATTTGAGCTTTATTAACATACTACCAGTTTGACCAGTTGTCTGTCATTTTTTTGTTCCCTTAGTCACTCCCCACATTGTTCCATAATGCTGGTTAAGCCAATGGGTCTACTTATAATTTGGTATAAATGTGCTATCACTTCATATTCACAGCTTCAATAAGAAGGAGGGAGATTTCAGGAGCCTGAGGGAGTACAATGATTATTTGGAAATGGTGGAAAATATCAGTGAGTCCTCAACAGTTTATAAGGCAGCCTGGGAACAGATGTTTGTACATCCCCATAAAGCAGCAAATTCACACTGTAGTGCTGGAATATATATAGTGGCATATCAAGGGCATCTTTAGATTAGCTTGTTGTGTAATACCCAATCTGTCAAACATCAGTGGCTGTAAGAGAAGCACTACCCTAAATTGCCTTCACAGGGATTATTTTAATGGATGTGTTATTTGGCAGGATTTCTGATGGAGACCTGTGATGCCTTGGATTGACACAGTGACACATCAAACCTGCTTCCCTTGATCATTGTGTAATGCACATATTATAGTATGTCCAGAAAGGCTGGATGTATCTTTAATAACATGATTATGAATTAACCTATTCATATTTTCACAGTACACAATTTAACCAATAATGTGGACGTGGAGTCGACCAAGAAGACGGTGGAACAATACAAGAAAGATAACAAAGAACAGATCATACACAACAGACCAAAACTGGTGGGTTATAGTTTGTTGGTCAGTTATTTTTCTAACATAATAACTTAAATCAGAACTAAAGCAGAACTAAAACTGGATCCCCATCTTCTGATCCACACCATGATTCCCAATCTGATTATACACAGATCCACACTGAGCTAAGTGGATCTGATACTTGTCATATCTTGACGTCATTTACTGCTGGATTTGAGGCAGTGCTCACATGAACTCCCGACTCTGCTGAGTAGAAGGGCGGTGAGTGCTGGTAGTCATGTGACTGACTGGATTGCTTGAATTTGCTTGAATTCAAATTTCAAGGAGGCTCAAAGACGAACAATCGGGTCAAGTTGACCACCAATCCACAGCATGAAATATCTCCATGTGTTGTTTACTATATCATCCTTGACTGACATTGAAAATGTATTGCTCCTTGCAACCTAACGTATTCAAGCTAAATTAAAATATTTTTCTGGTCACGTCGCTATATAGCTGAAATATTGCTGAACACGACGTTAAACCTTAGTTCTCTCTCTATCTCTCTCTCTCCTTTTCTGGTCACTCATAGATAGTTATCCCTCAACATTCATAAAGTTGTTCAGTTGTTAATATATTTCATTGCAGCAGGACATTTTGAAGTTTATCATTTTTGGTGAACATTTCATATCCGAGTGAGGTGGTTTTATACAAACATGTCTCTCATAAGAGATGGGTGCATTGATTGGTCAAATTTGATGTAGCAATGAGTGTCTACAGTAATTATCATGCCAGAAAGTCCCCAAACAGCCTCAAAATAGGATTCACTTTATCTTATAAGGATTTGGTTTTAATCAGATTGAATGTTTCGGAATCCTGCTGAGTCATAGGGAATGTGTGATCCATTTTCCCTTTTTGTGTACATATTGTTGTATAGAGCAAGGATGATGAGTTATTAGAGATGTTGATAGAAGAGGAGAAACAGTTAGCAGATACGAGATATGTGGAGACTAAACAGGAAGAACTCCAGGAAAAACAACTGAAAAAGAAGAATAAAGCAGCTTTGATCGATGAACTGGTGAGTTTCCATGCTTATAAACCATCATTCATGGATAATTCATCAAATTGTGATTAACCACCGAAAACAAAACTGGGCTTCTCAAGAAAGCTCCAGATTTCATCCAGGTTATAGTGCTTCTCCTAATGGAAGAAATTCAGTCTCATCTAAAGAGATATATTTTTTGGTTAAACATTTTGCTGGTAATTAAAATTTGTTGGATGTTGGATTTATAACTGGGGTTGCTGGTACATATATTCCTATACAAAGGTGATGAATGAATGTTTGTAGTCTGAGATTTGATCTATAGTTGTCAGACAAGAATAAGGTTCAACAATCACAGGGAAAGTAGATACCATAATGACAACCATAGCTCAACTTTGCGTAAAAGGGCATCTCCGAATACTGAAGTCATAGCAATATTCTATATTTCGGTGCAATGATGATGGCTACATAGTTGCACCAAAATATAGAATATCGCTATGACTTCAGTATTTGGAGATGCCCTTGTTTTTGTTTTGGGTAGAGACCAAATATTCTAGTATCATGTCTGATCATCCTTTACAAATATGTCAGGTGTATTTACATGTATTATAAAGGTACATCTACACAATAATCACATTTTAATTCTGTAGATGTTTTCTGAGAAATCCGCAGCATCTATCCTGAGTCGTCACAAGGCGGAGTTAAACCGTCAGGCAGAGACTAAGGCAGCCTCAGCTGCAATGAAGAAACCATCCACAAAATTCTCAACTGGAATAACCATGGTAGGTTGATGGATAAACATAATAAATGTCACCTACTCTCAATAACGGTGTCAATGAATATAACATATCAGGGCCTGATACACTCGATAACAGTGGTGTCTAATTGTGGTATCGATAGAACTCCCATAGTGGGGAACAAAATGGATATGCCTCCAGTTAACCCACTATGAATAAGGAAAAGTACAAAACATATATATTATCAATAAAATTGGTATCCTATTTTGGGCAAAACATACCAGAGTACTGTTTGCTTGAATTGGCATTTTCTTTGATACCGATAAACAATATGGAATTTGGGTTCCATCAGACCCTGCATAGATATAAGCAGCTGTAAAAATACAATCATACTTTGGCAAATCTTTTGATGCTGAAGATTTTTTTTGTAAATACCATTTTCTGAATATATTTATATATATTACTGGTATATATAAATGTAAATCCTGGATCTTGATTTAAAAATTTGACCAATCAGGAACGATTCTGAATCATTCTAATGTGAAATGATTAAGGCAGACTCTAGCACAGAATAAATGTCTATGTGCATAATTGTAATGCCAAATTGTGAGTGTTACTAAAACCAAAATAGAATTACAACCACCCCATGTGAATACACAACACAGAGTAACTGCAGCAAATTTATTTCTAGGTACGGCTCTCCCATGACATTCGTCAGCTGACAGATCATGTGTCGCATCCTTTAACCCGTCAACATATTTTACTACGTCATGCAAATAACTTGCCCTAATTAGGGATGTATTTGGTGCCCTAGGGGTATCCAACTCAATTTAAGGCAAAGAGTCCATAACAAGCGAAAAGATGAACAGGTCTTTTCCTCAAACTTTGGATAATACTTGGAGACTAAACTGCTTGGAATAGGGCTTGCCTTCCCATTCTTGATCATTGATGACTATTTTAGAATAATCTCCAACAAATCTTGAACACATGTCTGTCTCAGAAAGCACACTCAGTAGGGATATCGATATTTGGGTTTAGGAAAGGAATGCACAGTAGCTGTTGTGCGTTGGTATGTCAACCGTAGTCAAAATGGTTAGCCTCTTGGACAGAGATTACATTCTAATTTCTGTATGGTCAAGGTGGAGTTCAATCTCTGTCTTCTACTACTAGAAGATGGTGCTAACTTCAAAGTGAGCATCAAGATATCATCAACATACATCAAAGCATATGTCCAGGCAATACTAACCAGTATGTACTGCATTTACTTCAAGAAACTTGCTCGGATATGTATTACCAGTATCTATTATTTTCTTACATTCCAGGGTCCAAGGGGATTTCTCCCCATTCCTACGGCAGACTCTGTCCCTTTGTACTCGCATGTCCCTGTTGAGCTGGACCTTATGGGCCCCATACTTCCACAGGAAGAGGACATGGACACCATTGGGTAAGACCTTCAATCACAGTAACAAAAGTCTCCAATCACCTTGCTTCATATTGCCAATCCCTTAGTTCAACTCTCCTTCCTGTTTTGACTTCTACTCTGTTGAATTTTGTCACATACTATACTATAGATTCCAGAGAAATCTGTTTTAATCGATCTGACAAAATCTCTACTGCCAAATATTATATCGTATCAAATCTATCATTCCACTAATGTATTTACATATAGAACTTTACGCAATGGCTAATTGCTATTATGGAGCAGAAAACCATCACAGTGTTTTGAACAAGATATTTCAGTTCATTTTCATATTTTGATGCAAAACCAAATGTACACTGACTGGGAGGCGCTCCAAGTAGAATCCTGACGGATATCACCTTTTTTGGCTAAAAACTGTCACTGTTTTTCTGCGGTTTTAGTGAATATGCATATACATTATTATTTTACAGGTATATGCCGAATATTCGGAAAGCTTCAGATCAGGACCAGGGAGGTGGGTACAAGTCTGTGTATGCCTGTAGGAGAGCTCTTCATGATGCATTCGGGGGACTATTCTTCATACCAGAGACACGATCCAGCCAATCAGAACCTGGGACTTCTTCTCCAATGGTCACCAGCTAGCACATTGATCATGGTCTGTTATGGATTAACATTCTTCAGTTTTGGGATTGTTACCATCTGTCACAATCTGGAGTAGTGGGTGTTGGGATTGTTACCATCTGTCACAATCTGGAGTAGTGGGTGTTGGGATTGTTACCATCTGTCACAATCTGGAGTACTGAGATGACGACCAGCTAGCACAGTCTTCAGGACTATGAGACTGGAGACTGTTACCATGTAGCACAATCATCAGTCCTGGGATTGCTACCATACAGCATAATCATCAGTCATGATATCATAGCACAACCTCCTGTCCTGAGCGAGCAGCTAGTACAATCCATTATCCATAACACTAAGTTGGTTACTGTCCAGCACAATCTTCAGTAGTGAAAGGGTGAGCAGCTAGCACACTTCATACCTTGATGGTTACCACCTAAGGTGATCCACTGGGCAGAATAGTCTCGGAGTAGACCTGCTCGTTATGTCCTTGAATCTGCACAGGAGGAAGTTTATGTCTCAGATTACACTCTGGAGAATGGACTGGCATACTGAAATGTGAAGCATTTCTGACAGAATACTGGTATCAATTTGTTAATATCCCAGTCCGAGTCGTGTTCCTCTGATGTGTAAATAATACTTTAATGCAACAACAAGTATGCCTTGGTTCAAGTGTTGGCCTTGTGCGGGAATGACATACAATGATCAACTTATCCTGTCCATCAATGCAATCTGAAATCTAAGCAAAGGGGAAGTAAATGTATGAGTCTATTATCTTGTTCTCATCTGAATGGGTCAAAACGTATCAACTCTGTGATAATGAACCAGTTAAGTAATGTTAATGTTATAACTGGCGCAATAAAGTATTTTGTATATTAATACAAAAGAAGCACTTCATTTGTTTTCAGTCTCGTTCTTTCTGGGAGCTGTCAAGTATGGTACAATTTATAGATGATTAAGCATAGGCATAGGCATAGGCATAGCAAGCAGGATTTTGAGATCGAAAACTCAACTGGCTGAATGTTGATAGCTGTTGTAATATAGTTCCCATGCAGTGAAGCATTGTAATTATGTAAATTACTATTCCGTCCCCACAAATCAAATCCTGTTCCTACAACACTGTTAGCAGAAATAGAGGGAAGACTTGGTATTTGGATACAGAGGTAAGGATATATCACAGGGAACAGATATTTATTACCATGGCTATGCGTCATTGGTAGCAAGGAGCAAGTGTAGGATGGTATGGGGGAATGGGTTGCATACTCTGTATGACCAGTACCCATTGTACTATGATAGCATGTCCAATTAAACCAAACCAAACCATTGTGTATACTCTCGTCCATGGTATTGATGTAAACATGAAGGTCATCAGTGGATTCACTGGGGAAGGGGAATTTCGAAGTTGCATAAACTTTGCATTCTTTTCGCAAAGCTCCCCTTCTATTACAAACCGCCACATTCCTCCTCTGGACAAAACAGAGTTAATTCTCCTTATCCATAGGTGCCGCCAGGTCGGGTATATATTCACATATGCATGCCCTTATTCTTCCTCTTTCCTGCTGCATGTCTGCGAGACCAGACATGATTTGGAGAGCCAGCTAGTTTAGTAAATAAATCTAGCATATCATACAGTTTGTAGTGGATACATTAGGATAGTTTGTCCGACGTATCTACGCCTTCAGTCAGTCTTACAGATCTACGGCTGACAAACATGGCAAATGTCATCTTTGACGTGAACGTGTTTGCACGCAAGAATCTACGTGTGAGATTTGTACGACCTGGGACCACGCGAAGTGGCAACGTTACTATACCTTTATCTTACACGAGAAATCTAAGGCAGAAAAGGATTTGGAACGACTTAAAGGGAAAAGAAGAATGAAAGTACAGCAGTGCTTAGATAGAATGCGCTCGTGGGCAACGGAATCGATAGCTAATGCGATTTTCCATTTTCCCGAAAAAGAAAATTCTCCCGTTACAATACCGGAGCGCTGATGAACATGATGAACGGGAATTTTCAAGCGCAGAAAATTGACCTATACAACATGTCAAACTTCGGGACCCTGACCCACCGAGGCATAGTAAATCTCCATCCCGATCAGGAAAATCTTCGGAACAGGAACATCCGGGACCCGATTATACGGGAAAGCCAGATAAACAGGGAGAATGACGGGGTTATATCCCGGACTTTGATAATCCTCATGTTCGACAAATATCCCGAAACCCATAGTTCCCGTGGCCCAAATCGGGGTTTGATCGTTAATTCGGACACGTCCAAGTCGGATCGTCAAAATGTCTCCAACTCCGAACAGTTTAGGACTCTTGACAAATTAGACAAATCTAAAGGTCGGAGATCGGAACTTAAACGTAAATCACAGGTTCTGGACAAACATTTGCAAGTTTACGGGGAATTAGACTTGACTAAACTTCGGAAAACAGTTCCCCATACTCAATCCATAGCGAATCCCGAACCGGGAAAAGACCGTCGGATTTGTGAAAAATTGGAATTAATCAAAAGTCAGAAATCGGATTATCATCAAGGATCTGCTTTATGTTCATCCTTAGATAAAGATCATCGACTTTTGATAGATGTAGCCCTGACTAAGAACCGTAATGTGGATCAGCATAACAAGTCAGTTAGGGAACCGGACTCTCGAAAGTTCCGTAGCCCATGTCGGCCCGATTCCTGTAGTCCGGAGTTTTAACAGCAGCTGTATTCGGATTCAACCCAGGAACGGCAATCGCATTACCGACAAGCATCCCAAAGTCCGGAATATTGAGAAGAGGACTTCGTTGATGAAGACTCGCGTAGCTTTTATGGGGATGCATCAGATCCTTATTATCGCTACTCGGGTCGTAACTCGGAAAGTTATATTTATAAAAATCCAGAATATGAAACCTCCAGACGACGGAACCGAGAGAACTCAGTTCGTCGAGACTTAGACTTTCGTCATTCCTCGGACTTTCGTCGTTCACAAACGCCAGTGCAGTCGGACGTTACGGACTTCAATTGTTATACATATCCCAGTCGGGACCAAGCTATGGACGAATATCGCGGTCGATCAAAAACTCAAACCCGATCCCCAATCCGAAAATGGACTCAAGCTCACACGGAGGTCCGAGAAATTTTTCATAATCAACACAGCCCGAGAAGTCAGCCGGGTACAGGGCGATTACGTGAATGGATTTGGGAAAAATCTTAACTTGGGAGTTGGACCGGACTCGGACTTTACCTTCTCACCGGTCTTCATTCAGAGATTGGAATAGGAGTGAATCTCATTCGAATTCTAGATCACCGGTGTATGGACGTCAACGCAGTTCAACCCTGAATGAAACTTCAGCTCACTATTCCGACTCTCCAGCTTCGGACACAGATGGAGCAGAGACTGATAAGGATATATTACCTCTTCGTACAAAGATGGAAGCAGTATATATGTTGAGACCAAATATACCTCTCCCTATTAAAAAGGTAGGATCCAGAACAGCCATCCAGAAGACGTAAGCGCCAGACGGCAGCTTCCATGACGGCTGAATCTAATCCTTCAGGATCTGATATTCTCACTACATTTCCCCCATCGCCGGAATGAATCGAATTATTAACTAAGTTGAATGAAGCTCGGGCCAGGGAACCGAACTGTCTTCCAAAATGCCCGGGATCTTTCAGAGCTTACGCCATTCACAACCGGTGCCTTCCCGACAAACCAGCTCGCGTGGACTGGGATGTGAATAGTATATCTAAAACAGATAAGCCATCCAGCATTGATATGCCTACCAAACAAGCAGTCCTGGTAGAGGAAATGATGTTGAACCAGCACCGTATTACCGCTTATGATAACTTCATTGCCGCAACTAAACAACTCTGATGGCAGGTCGCGCTGATAAATCTGACTCTTGCCAAATTACAAGCAATGAATTAGAGTTTCTTCGCGGCTTCGTACATGTGATGGAGACGGTTGCCTTCTCATACTCATCTTTGCTTCAGGCAAGTAGACCAGCATACCTCAAGCAACTAAAGGTCGGAGTACCCAACAGGTCAAAAGAACACTCTTGCAACAGCCAACACCGGTCGAGACTCTATTCAATGATAATATTCAATGATAAAATCCACTCTCTGTTACCTGATGTACGGGATGAGAAATCTTCTCGCTTCTTTGATGCTGTGGCAAAACAAAACACTCGTTATGACAGATTTAAACCGGTTCGCCAAGGACAAGGCGGTTATAGAGGGGGACAATACAGAGGTAACCAGTCCTATAACCCCGGAAATTTTCGTGGCCAAGACAACAGAGGCCAAAATAATTTCTGTGGACAGAGATGATGACGTACTGCAAGAGGCAGAGGTTCTGGTCGACGTGACTGACGGTCATTTGCACCTGACACTTTCCAACCTTAAAATGCCAACATTTCATCATTTTCATCAACCACTAGTAGGCGGACGCCTGCAGATGTTCTGGCAGAAATGGGAATTAAAATCACGGCGGACAATTGGGTACCCAGAACTTTAAGACAGGGATTCCAATTTAGCTTCGTCAAGTACCCTCACCTCATCAAAAAGCCAAAGCCCTCAAGCTGCGGTGCGGGAACTTCAGCCAGACGAAAAGACCCCCGGGATTTTACAGCCCGATCTTTCTCATACCCAAGAAAGGGTCCGACCAGCTCCGGATGATAATAGATCTGCGCAAATTAAACAAAGAGTTCATGGCACCTCCACATCGGTTCAAAATGCCACCCATACCATCCCTCGGATCCCGTTTACATCCGGAGGCCTGGATGGTATCAGTGGACCTTCAAGATGCATACCTTCATATTCCCGTCTTCAAATCTCATCGACGTTATCTTCACTTCGTTATCGCCGGAAGGAAGTTCGAGTGGCAGGTACTTTCTTGTGATGTGACGATTTTAATCAATGTCGCAAAACATTGTTGCAGAATCCTTTGAAAGAGGGCTATACCACCAAGCGCCTCCACTCAAAGTTTCTCAAATTTGGCAATACATATCGCATGCTGATAGCAAAATACGAGCGTAGCCTGCAAGATCTATGGCGTTACGTTTCGTAACTTGTGTTTAATTCCGCTTAACCCGGGGCTAGGTATGGCCGTATGAACCCATGCACTTCAAGATCCTCATGGTGCTCATATGAACAGTCACAATCAAAGCGTGACTGAGATACATCATTCTCTAGATGACGACTTTACAGCGAATATTATGAATTCGGAATACTGATCAGCAAAACGGATTTGATATTTTAGGAACATCATGTCTTGCCGGCATCATTGAAAACTGTTTATGCCTATGTTTATGTATACTATGATTGTCTTTTTGAATTTGGTGCTAATACTACTGCTATATGGAATAGGTCTTTGGATTATGGACGCGGATATTCTTTAATGGACGACGGCTGAATCATGAATGACGGACCAGACGCTTGTAATTTCGGCATATCCATCGCCCCATGGGCCTTCACTCGCATCACGCAACCGCTTACCACATTTCTTCATCTTCATAGAAATGTATATATCGACAATATCCTACTGTGGTCTGTAGACAGATCGCTTCTATCAGCACAGACAGAATTCATTCTTCAGGTCCTCAAGAATTTCGGATTCATCCCTCATCCCGAGAAGTCGGAACTTCAACCAGCCCAACCATGGAAATATAGTGGGGCACTGATCAACACACACAGGGTTATTGTCCAACCGCCCGAAGATCGGTGGACCAAGATTCAACTCATAATCCAACAGTTTTTGTCATCACACTCCAAATCTCTACATCGATGGCAGATCCTGTTAGGCCTACTAACGTCGACTCAGGATTTGACCCAGCAGGGCCGTCTTCAGATCCGGCACCTAGAATTCCATGTGCAACCGTATCTAAACCTGTTTGCCATCAACCCTCAGATTCCGGTTGTGGACTCACTTCGACCATACCTACGATGGTGGCAGCTTCGTCAGAATGGGAACTAATTGTGCACCCCTGTTGGCTGACCTGTATCTGTTCTCTTATGAATATGACTATATGCAGGCGCTTTCAAAAACCGATCCATTCAAAGCCCGTTCCTTCTCATTCACCATACGCTATATAGACGATCTTCTCGCTGTGGATAATCGCTATATAAATGACGCAGTGAAGGATATATATCCACCTCCACTGGATTTGAAGGAAACTACAGATAGCCCTACAGGGCATCATATTTAGATCTATATCTCTATAAAAATGAAGCGGGCATTCTCTCTCGTCGACTTTATGACAAAAGATGATTACAATTTTGACATCGTAAACTATCCCTTTCTGGACAGTAATATTCCAGTGGGACCTGCATATGGCGTATACATATCTCACTTAGTAGCATTTGCTAGATCCTGTGTTAAATATGACGATTTTAATCAACGTCACAAAACACTGCAGAAACTTAAAAAACAGGGCTATTCCACCAAGCGCCTACACTCAAAGTTTCTCAAATTTGGCGATACATATCGCATGCTGATAGCAAAATACGAACGTAGCGTGCAAGATCTATGGTGCTACGTTTCGTAACTTGTGTCTAATTCCGCTTAACCCGGGGCTAGGGGCCGTATGAACCCATGTACTTCAAGAACCTCATGGTACTCATATGAACACAATCAAAGCGTGACTGAGATACATCATTCTTTAGATGACGACTTTACAACGAATATTATGGATTAAGAATACTGATCAGCGATACGGATTTGATATTTTTGGAATATCATGTCTTGCCGGCATCATTGAAAACTGTTGACCGCTTCTCTCTTGCAGGAAACAAGCCTATGTTTTTGTCTACTAGGATTGTCTAATTGAATTTGGTGCTAATACTGTTATATGGAAAATGGAATAGGTCTTTGGATTATGGACGTGGATATTCTCTAATGGACGACGGCTGGATTATGAATGACGGACTAGACGCTTGTAATGATAGGAGTACCATTCCAACCACCTCACCCCAATCTTCAACTCTTCTCGGACGCTTCGCAGGTGGGTTGGGGAGCTCACACGGGAGATTACGAACAGCAAGCCAAACAACAGGTGAACGTTCTAGAGATCTCGGCAATCATAAATGCAGTCAGACATTGGTTGCCTCATCTACATCAAAAATCTTTGATGATCGCCACAGACAACACTACAGTGTCAGCTTGCATAAACAGACAGGGAGGCACCAGAACTTATCAGCTGTTCCTCAAAACGTGGGAATTATTAATTCTAGCTCCGCAGTTTCACTTTTACATCCGAGATCGCCACATACCGGGCCATCTCAATGTTCTTGCAGATGCTCTATCCCGTTCAGACAAAATTCTGCAGACGGAGTGGAAATTACACCCACAGATATTCCAACAATTGAGCTCAATATGGGAGCAACCTCTACTGGACTTATTTGCCACAAGACACAACGCACAGCTACAATGCTTTATCAGTCCAGTCCTCGATCCTCAGCTGGGACAATCTCATTGTATACGCGTTTCCACCGATATCTCTTGATTCAGCGCGTTCTTTCAAAAATTCTGGAACACAAATGTATCATAATTCTCATAGTTCCCTGGTGGCCACGGAGACCGTGGTTTCCGCAGCTTCTGCACCTCCTCACGGATTGCCCCAGTCATTAACCAACCTGGCGCACACTCCTAGGTCAACAACGTCGGGGAATATTCCAGGACAACCCAGAGTGGCTCAACCTTCACGTGTGCAGGTTATCCAGCATTCACTCAGAAACAGACGTTGCGGAGGTCATGGTCGAGGCAAACAGAGCTTATACAAGACGATTATACCAGTCAAAGTGCTCATGTTTCGTCAGCTGGTGTCGAGATGCTGGACATGATCCCAATTGTGCCTCTATACCAATCGTAGCAGACTTTCTTCTTCACTTACATCGTGACAAGCAGTTTCAGATTAGCACGATTGAAGGTTACAGAGCTGCATTGGTCAGGATCCTTCGCCTCACCAGTGGCATTGAATTAGGCTTAGACCAAGATGTTTCCTCTTTGCCCTACGAACTCGCCAGATTTTACCTAGGTGGGATCTAGATGTTGTACTCAGCGCACTAATCCACCCACCAATTGAACCTTTAGCTTCGTCCACAATCAATGTTGTGTCTTACAAGGCTGCATTCCTCATGGCCTTTGCCCTGGCCACAAGAGTATCGGAGTTGCATGCTCTGGAAAGGAAGTCGATGAAATGGACTTACGATTGGTCAAAAATTTCTTTTCCACCGATTCCGGAATTCTTGGCCAAAAATGAATCTGTTCGTCCCGGTCCTTGCTCTCAATGCCTATATGAAGTATCAGCATTTCAGTGGCTGGTGGTACAGTTCATAATTCATAGAAAGAAGTGATTTTGACTGGCAAAAGCGTACACTTCACACAGATCCCCTGCCAAATAACACGTTTACGATTAGATCTGTTTGGTATTCCCTGTCTGCTTGCCCTTGTTTCCCACATTGGTGCAGTCCAGCCTGACCGAGAACAAAAGAATGGCTGTTTAACTTTCCCTCCCTTCACTAACTGACTGGGGCAAGATTTGTATGCTTTAACATTGCCGAAAGTTCGTTTTGATGAATATATTTGTTTCTGAAACTTTCGTATGTTTTGTGAAATGATTAGCGTCACCAAATACGTAGGAACCAGTCGTCAGGAAAATTTAGTTTTATATTTACGGAGAGTTTTCCGTAATTCTCAATGTTTAATAACTTAAGGACGTCCGCTGCTGGTAAATCAAATTGAGTAACTTTTTGAATAATGTGTGTTGATGCATTCATAATTGTGTAATATGAGGAAAAACAAAGAAAAAATATATGTTGATGTGCATTTTTTAGCTGTAGGCAACATTAAGTGGACTGACCCATGCTCCATTTGATAACCCAGAAAACATAGGTAATAGCCCTAGTTTTGAATCCTATTCACGAAAAATTTATATAATTAGTGTTTAACTTTTTCTTAAATTCTAACTATTTGCAGATACAATGTCTATCAAAATTTATCAAATTGGATGGATGATGCTGTGCAAAATTCTCAGCTAGAAAAATTTTAAAGGAAATCCCTATGTCTTAACCTAGGAAAGGGAGATAACCCAATAGAAAAAAACAGGCAAAATGGCCGCCAGTCAAAAATCACCAGCGGACATCCTTAATGGGAGCTTGCCCCCAGTGCGGAGGGGGAAACTTTGATGAGGCGTGGACTTCACAAATTTAACTGTCCAAATGGACTCCAATTGCCGAAGACAATATTTCCATTAATAGTGAAACATGACTTCAAACACTGTCGAAGATAAAGTGATCATCTTCATGCATGAGATGGCCACATTCTCAAGGATTAGGTCACCGGTTCACCACTGATTCCCATGAATTTATGGAAGCAGTGTCATGACACAGTTTATCGGGGGACGGGTGTCACATAGTGCAGTATAGCTTTAGCATACCTATACTAACCTTGAAAGTAAAGAATGTCGAAATGGCATGAGAGTAGTAGATCAAATCACAGCTTTTCCCCAGACATTGCCACTGAATCGTCATGAATTACAACACATATAAGGGAAGTGGGAAGAGGTGCCGACATACTGACAGAGCTACATGACTTCCGGTATAGTATAGTATAGTCTTCCGGTTAACCTATTCTAAAGCACATACTAAGAATCTATAACGATTCGTGATATGTGTTGTATCTCAGGTACGTTTTCATTGTAGCTGTTCATGTGACAACTTGGATGATATGACCACACGGCCCCTAGCACCGGCATAAGCGGTATTAGATACAAATCTAGAGAGCTATGATGGAAATGCTCTGACAACTCGTATATTGGTAATTGGTGAGCTGTTTCGCTGTGACAACTCGTGCACTGGGGATTGGTGAGCTGTATCGTCGTCAGATGAAAATGACATTTAACACAAAAAACTAGTCTGTAAGGCCCGATGTCGACCCAGCATATATTGGCATTTATTTAATAATCACGTATCTGATAATACGAAAAATAACTGCGGCTGCATTGACGAAACTGTCGAGCACTGATTCTTTCACTGTCCCCCTTTTACTACACAAAGTCAACCTTTGCTCAATCTGTTGGATCTCTTCGACGATCCTCATACTGTCACTTGTCCCAGTCTTCTCGGGTATTGTCACAAAAGTACAGCGGAAAATATCAACATCCAGACATATATAGGAGTTTTTGTCATAGAAACCAACATGTTTCAAACGCTGAACTAGAGATAATCGCGAGCAAATGAAATATTTTCTCAGAACAGAACATTATTAGAAACCCTTTTTCAAAGCTGGAGGAATTGTACCTTTATATACAAGCTTGCATTCACCATAGTTTCTACACAATATCTTATCATATATGTCTCTCTCTTTCTCTCTCTCTCTCTCTCTCTTGTGACAAGCCGGAGTACTGTATTTACGCCATACTCGTTTGTCTCTATTAACTCAGTGGATGTCCTGGATGCATTTGGATTGTTGTTTATACATATAAGTGTGTGTTTGTGTAGTTGAACTATGCCATGTGCATGGACGACTGGGAGACGAACAAACGAGCTTCGGGTCATTGTGCTTCCATTGATTTAAAATCAAGTAGAAATACGCAAAGTATAGCCATATCGTATCGTATCGTTCGTAAATTCCTCCTTTACATAGGAGCACCTCCTTGCGGAGTACATATTTATTATTATACAATCAATTGAAACCACTCAATATTTTTTATAGCTCGACTATCGTGCTGTGAAGTGAACATTTATTATACAATTCTACAATTGGACGAACTACTATCCTGAAAGTACATTAATACAATTCTACAATTTGGACGAACTACCATCCTGAAAGTGCTGTGATAGTCTAACCATGTGAGCTTCCTAGCGGTGTATGCGATGTACTACTGTGAGTGAATTTATATAGCGGTCACTGAAAGACACCCAGGTACTTTATTCCCCAAGTGCCTCCGCTGGCGAAGGTCTAGCGTAGCAACTAGTTCCACCATCAGTCCATTTTACCCTGGACACTGAATCAGCCCAGCGCCTTGTGAATAGGCGAGTATATATGTAAGCGATCACTGGCGAGGCGCGAACCCACGCCAGCTGTAGCACTCCGGGTCAGAGTCAAACACGCTAACCACTCGGCCACGACACGCTCATATTATCCTTCAAGCTGCCTGTGTTGGAGGAAATTTATAGGAAATTATTGGATCGAATCTTTGAGAGGCTTCAATAAAATAAGATTTATTTAAGGCTATCTGGACTTCACAATAAACAGCGTCTAGAATTTCGAGAATAATAGCGAAAGCACATCCGTTCGTCATAGTTATTGCCTTGCAACGAGTATAAATGTATAAAGTATCACGTGATACCATCTATTGGTCTGATGTTCAGTAGACGTTTATAATCAATCTCCTTAAGTGCAACCACAGAATCTTTTCCATATGAACCACTCACATGCAGCTATGTCAGCTACGTCTTATATCTTAGCTTCTTGGAAGAGAGATATGGTCTTAGGTCTTATGTTATGTTCCTGTCTTCCAATATCTCCAGAAGGCAAGGCTGTTACACATGGAGCATCTATAGAACTAAATAAATTATTATGCAAAATGCTCATCAACGATGCATCGCCAAATGTGTTTGTAATCATTGCTCTCGAGAAAGACCCAACCCGAACACTTCTGTCTCTGTTCAATATGATAGACGATTTTTGACATGGCCCTACCACGCCATATCTGTTAAAAAGACAGGTCCGAAGAGCTATTTCGAAGACATGGTGGTAGGCGGGAGGCAACATAGCGACAGGAACTATTCTTTTTTTTTAACGTAATATCTTTATACTGAGGGAAGGAGTTTGGGATCGATTTGGTTCCATCACGAAATGATGTGTGTTCAAGCCTTAGTACTCGTATAAATGATTGTCGGTTTTACACAACCAGAAAAATGGTGTTGTTCAACACCAAAAAAGGTGTTCAATTTGCACCGACACCATGCATCTCCAAAACCCTTTATCGGTGTTGGCCAACACCATTAATTGGTGTTGAGCCAGTATTAGCACTAGTCAGTGAACACCAAAATATGGTGTCGAACCATTTTCAACACCATTTATGGGTGTTGACAACACCATTATTTGTTGTTGAACTAGCCTCAACACCATTTTTATACGCCCGCCAAAAGGCGGACGTATTATGTGATGGCGGTTTCCGTCCGTCTGTCCGTCCCCCGTGTCCGGTCTATATCTGGGACAGTTTTCCATCTACAGTTCTAATTTTTGGTGAGTGGATACCCTACGGGGAGACGATGTGTCGCATACCAAAATGAAGGTCAAGGTCAGAGGTCAAAGGTCACTGGCCTAAAAAAACAGGAAATCACTGAAGTGTTCGTGTCCGGTCTATATCTGTGAAAGTTTTCTATTCACAGTTGCAATTTTTTGTGAGTGGATACGCTAGGTAGAGACGATGTATCGCGTACCAAAATTGAGGTCGAGATCAGAGGTCAAAGGTCACTGTTGCCTAAAATCAGGAAATCATTAATCATTGACAGTTTTCTATCTACAGTTCTAATTTTTGGTGAGTGGATGCCCTAGGGGAGAACGATGTGTTGCATACGAAATGTAGGTCGAGGTCAGAGGTCAAAGGTCAGTGTGACGGAAAAATCAGGAAATCATTAAAAATTTCTAATTTTTTATGAGTGGATTCAAAAGGGGGAAATGAGGTGTCGCATACCAAAATATAGGTCAAGGTTGAAGGTCAAAGGTCACTGACCCAAAAATCAGGAAATTAGGAGCCATACATTTTGAGATCAATTTGTCCAAGGTCAAGGTCACAGGCCTTCAAAACTGAATGAAGTTTAGCTGACCATATGTGTTAGGTTGGAATATTCTCTCCCCTACATGTATATGGCATTCATCCTGTCTCATATTTGAAACAGCTACAACTGTTGTGAAATAACAACCATACATTTAGTAATTTAACGGGGAGAGGGATCCTTTATGAACTTCATACCTCTTTATTAACTCAAGAACAAAGGTTTACTTCATCACTTTCTTCTTCCTTCATGAAAAATTATCTCGTCTGAAAGGAATCCATTTGCAGGAAAACTACTATTTTCTTGTGTTTGAATATTGTCGATTTCAGTGTGGGATATGTGAGCTCTCGGCTCTTGCTTCAAGGTCAACTAGTTACCAAGAGTTAAGCTCGTTTTAGTTTATCATTCAATATAAGATGTTATATATGTTACATTCTCAGAAGCACAAAATTGTAGGCCAGCTGCCAATTGGAATCGAAGCTATCAAACAACCTTGAAATTTGGACCAATGTAATTCCAGATACACGGGCGTATATTGAAGCCCCTTGGGCTCTTGCTTAGTGTTCACATTGGTCAACACCATTTCTCACCACCACTTTATGTTTGGGCCAACACCATTTTTTTCTGGCTATGTAACTTCGTGATAACTTTGGATGTGCGTTTTTTTAACGACTACTAACGAACAATAATAATTTGCCGACGTAATCAACTGACACGTCACTGGACGAAAGGCTCAAGTTTCCAATTTCGGAAACTCACCGGAAACCTATTGGAAACTGTAGCGACACGGTTTCCAAGCCAGTTTTCAATAGATTTCCGGAAATGGAAAAAACAATGAGTTTCAGGAAATACTCTCGACTGAAACTGCATTAGGCCCACAGAGGCCAGATCACCCTAGATCCTTTACCTTCGAGCGCACAATTCAGCAAATATGAGACTAAATGAAAGCTCGTGTGAAACACGGGCGAAGAGCATTTCCCCAGATAATTTTGTAACACATAATTTGGTACTCACAGGGCTTTAGATCTCCCCAATTTGGGCACAACCCCTATTAGGGGTGGCAATTTTTTTTAGAATGGGACAGAGGGTGGGGCACATACCCCTGGAGGATGAGCAATCAGGAATCATCCCTGGTAGAAGTGCCTCTGAGAAGGGATTTCTTCACCAATGGGCGAAACCATGCAGTGTGAGGCACCACCAACTTTATTTTGCGTTTCATGGACCCACCGACATTAAAAAATTGAATAAACATAAAATGTCAAATTGCCACTTTTATATTTCCTATGAAAGTTTGAACATAAAGACTTTAACCCCCTTTTTATTCCTGATTGTATGAATTAGGCTGTTGTATTCTAACTGAAACAATGCCAGCAAATAAAAAAGCCAAACAACAAAAAATAAATACCTTTCACTATAATTTTTCACTGTAAGTCAGCGAATTGTTGTTGTAAAATGCTGCTAATACTAGTTAGGCAATAACCACATTCAATGTAAATCAGGAACCTTCACTGACTCTGTGATCTATCACTCTGTCATGGTATCCATATATTTCGACAGTGATACAGAAATGGAGGGTGTTTCAACAGCTCAGCCTATACAGCATGGCTTAAGTTACTGTTGAAGTATGAGGCTGTTGGAACACATGCAAAATTCGCTAGATTGTTCTGGAAGACAACCACAGCCACAACAAATAGATTTGGAGTGTATGTTGGCAGTTAACATGTGACTTAACATACAGTTTTTGACCTTGAGAAAATAGGTCAATGTCAGTCATATTCATTGACTTCAGGTCCATCATCAGTTGCATATGTGATATCAATTTAGAAACCCTAGCTATATTTCATGTTATATCATAATATAAAGTATATAACCTTGAGAAAATAGGTTCAGTCAACTGGGATAAGCTTCTAGTCAGTCACCAATTGCACAAATATGATGAATTTGGAGAGCCCATCTTCACTCCTTTAAAAATTATTGCTAATGCTAAATTTGACCTCGATAAAACAGGTGAAGGTCAGTCAATTTCATTAATTAGGCTTCTGATCCATCACCAGTTGCATGCATATGTGGTATGACAAGAAAGATGGGCAGACAGCGAGACAAGACAGACAGATGGCACTGAAAATTCAGTTCATTTTGGGCATCATTACATTTCATCTTCAAAGTCTAAATATTCTGTCAAAATGCACCAGAACACACCATTTTATTTCAATTATAGAGAAGAAAAGCAACTCCGGGTAGGGATCACATTTTTATTCTGTATATTTCGCTATTAGTTCTAGCATCTTAAGCATTGAACAAAGTTACAAACAGCTTCATATGCACAGTATATATACAAGGCATAATGTGATCTTAGCCAATACGCATTTATGAATATGTAAGCCAGTAAATTATGTCAGGTTGGACGGATATTAAAATGCCATCATTTTCAGAAATTGTTAAATGTTAAGAGATAACCTGACAGTGATCTACAAATGGTGTGATTCAGGTGTTACAATACACTCCACAATTGTTGTAACTTGCATGGGAATATACAATTATGAAACATGCGAGTTACAACATTTGTTGTTTCCATCAATTCTGATATGGATTGCCAAGAAAATTATACCTATATTATCTTAAAATGACAGTCCTTATCCAAACTTCATGACATGTAGAAATATTCAATGTAGGTACACACCCACTATACCACCATACTTTATTCATTTGTGCACAGTTTACTTAGTTCTTGCCAGATAAGCAGATTATGTATTGTTTTCATCAATTAGAGTGTGTATTGTATCACATGAGTCACACCATTTGTCATGTTTGTAGATCGCTGTCAGGTTATCGCTTAACATTTAACAATTTCTGAAAATGACAGCATTTTAATATTCATCCAATCTGACTGACATAATTTACTGGCTTATCTATTCATAAATGTGTATTGGCTAAGATCACATTATGCCTTGTACATACTGTGCGTATGGAGCTGTTTGTAACTTTGTTCACTGCTGAAGATGCTATAACTAATAGCGAAATATACAGAATGAAATTGTCATCCCTACTTGGAGTTGCTTTTCTTCTCTGTTATTGGAAAATCATCAGTGGTTCCAATGGATTACTTCAATTAGATATACATGATGTAAAAATTTCCCAGGTGGGATGTGCCATATAGCAGATATGTAGAAGCTTCTCTCCAAAATCTTTCTACTTTTCAGTTCAAGAAATAATTATCAACATCTGTAACTAGGCTGTCAAAATGCAACGTTATGTGCAATTTCACATCTCGAGTTTCAAATAAATTCTGGGGACCTCCACATAAAACAAAAAAATTGAGCATTAACGGAGTGATAATTTGTGATTTTATTCCTTGAAAATTGGCCAGAATGCATCCCCACACATCTGGAAGCCCAGAAATGGAATTGAGAACAGGATCAAATTATTATATCAGTAATGGAGAGAGAAATAGCACTAATTCCAGAAATGAAGTGTTTACTTTGTTGACACAAGATCACTTATGTAAAGTGCATTATGCAATAAGTCAACCATTACAGGTTTTGTTACTGGAATGGTCAACATACAGGCCTCAATATGAGCCTTGAAAGGTAAAGCAGAATATCAGTGTTACAGTAGGTCTATTTGACCAAAATGGCCTGACTTCAAGCTCACTTGCATCCTTGCAATTCTCCATACTGACCATACACTGGTGGCAGCATATTTCCTCTGACTGCATTTTAGTTATGTGTGTAAGCAGGGGTTGATGTAGCCTAGACTAAGATATATTTAGCTGACTTTACCCTATGCCACATGATTATGCCAGCGCTAACAGCACCAATGTCCTTTCAATCCATTTTTAAACCATAAAGTTAATAAAATTAGTAATGGTAAAAAAGAATGTATAATGAGATATAAATAAAGCATTATGTTGATGGGCTGCAAAATCCGTATGAGAGGTGGCCCTTCAATTTCTATCAAAAAAAACAAAAAAACTTTCAGTCTGTCTATCTGACAATAATAAACTTCATAAACAGATGAAATGCCAATAAATTGTGCTAAAAATGTTCACTGTCTATAGTGCCACCCAATGATGAACAATATCACAAACCTACATGATGAAGCAAATCCTCAGATGTGGCCTGGGGAATGTAGATATTGGACTCAAGTCATGAGAATTTCATATATTTAAAAAAATGGCCATTTGGCTTACAAGACATGTGAATTATAACACTGGGAATGCTACATTCATGTTCAACAAAATAGAATTACTTTTCCTCGATTAAGAAGCAAATTTCCATTTTTGTGAAAACAAAATCTTATATTGAAATGCAAAAATGAGTCACCATGATTCGCCAACGCCACCAAAATCTTGTCAGTTTTTTGCCTATCTTGCAAGATCATTATACCCAAATTTCATGGAAATCAAACACGTTGTTCAGAAGATATGATGTTACACATTTTTACCTGCATTCATGTCTATAGCGTCACCTAGTGACAACCAAATGCCACAAAAAACAAGCGGGTGAGATCTAAAGCCCTAGGGAGATGGCACGTAAGAGTTCAATGGGAAAAACTTTAATCATGATAATGGTTATAGCTGTTTTGTCGTTAAGTCAGATGAATGAGATTTTTCATTTAAATGGCAATTTGGTTCGCACCGAAAGGGAATTATCATGTCGCAATCCTATATTTATGCTTGGCAACCTAGAATAGAACAGTTTTTAAATATTTCTCCAAGCGAATTGTTAAATTTTCATGTCACGAAAAACTTCCTTTTTTGAGACGCAAAAAACTTGCCTTTATATTTATGCCAGCTACACCAAAACCTTTCAGCACATTGGCCAAAAAAAAGACCATTGTAATAAAATTCCAAAGAAATCAGACAAGCCGTTCAGACGAAATCGTCACAGAAAGGTTTACCTATGCTCATTCGCAACTTCTCGGGGATCTCCGGTTTGAGATGTCCCTCGAAGGCCATTGACGCCATATTGGACTAGAGCGTGGTCACGTGTGTTTCGGTCTGTCAGGGAACTGTCAGTGACGTCACGGGAATTATATCTTGCCAATACGTGGCGTGTGTACCATTTAAACTGATGGTTTTCTATTGAAACGTGCTTCGAATGAAAAGAATAAACAGTTTTTAGAATATCTGACGTAAATCAGAGACTCGCAGGGAAATATTTGCTGGTCGGGGATTAAGGCTTCCGCGAGAGTGATTGGGCTTCGGAGCCATGCGTATTAAACCGTTCCGGCGCGTCACATCTGGAGATTCATAGGAAATTCATGTTGTCGTCCCCCGAGCGTAGAATCGGTCCGCTTCGTAGATTTCCGCTCGGGAGTTCCGAATGACCTATGCTCTGACTACAACGCCACCTAGTGGTGAGCAGTGGGTATCGAAACACAACCAGACAAATTTCCCAGGCCTAAGGAAATAGCACACAAAGTCTGAACAGAAAATATTTAACGGTTTCAGAGATATTCACGTTTAAAGTCGCGGCGGCGGATCCGGCGGAGCCGTTTCTCATGAAAACATAAGAGCATCCACTTTGTGGAAATGCTCTAATAATCTGCATTATATTTGTAGGTGAAACATGACTATTACAAGCGTCCAGTCCGCCACCCATAACCCAGCCGCCGTCCATTAGAGAATATCCGCGTCCATAATCCAAAGACCTATTCCATTTTCCACATAACAGTATTAGCACCAAATTCAAAAAGACAATCATAGTATACATAAACATAGGCTTGTTTCCTGCAAGAGAGAAGCGGTCAACAGTTTTCAATGATGCCGGCAAGACATCATGATGTTCCAAAAATATCAAATCCGTATCGCTGATCAGTATTCTTAATCCATAATATTCGTTATAGAGTCGTCATCTAAAAAAAACATGTATCTCAGTCACGCTTTGATTGTGACTGTTCATATGAGTACCATGAGGATCTTGAAGTACATGGGTTCATACGGCCCCTAACCCCGGGTTAAGCGGAATTAGACACAAGTTACGAAACGTAGCGCCATAGATCTTGCACGCTACGTTCGTATTTTGCTATCAGCATGCGATATGTATCGCCAAATTTGAGAAACCTTGAGTGGAGGCGCTTGGTGGAATAGCCCTGTTTTATAAGTTTCTGCAACAATGTTTTGTGACGTTGATTAAAATCATCACATTTAACACAGGATCTAGCAAATGCTACTAAGCGAGATATGTATACGCCATATGCAGGTCCCACTGGAATATTACTATCCAGAAAGGGATAGTTTACGATGTCGAAATTGTAATCATCTCTTTTGTCATAAAGTCGACGAGAGAGAATGCCCGCTTCATTTTTATAGAGATAGAGATCTAAATAAGATGTGCCTGTAGGGCTATCTGTAGTTTCCTTCAAATCCAGTGAAGGTGGATATATATCCTTCACTGCGTCATTTATATAGCGATTATCCACAGCGAGAAGATCGTCTATATAGCGTTTGGTGAATGAGAAGGAACGGGCTTTGAATGGATCGGTTTTTGAAAGCGCCTGCATATAGTCATATTCATAAGAGAACAGATACAGGTCAGCCAACAGGGGTGCACAATTAGTACCCATTGGAATACCTATATGCTGCTGATATATTGTGTTACCAAATTTCACATAGATATTTTTAATGAGAAATTCAAGCAACTCTATAAACAAAGAAACATCCCATGAATGATATCTCTTGTATGTAGTCGAGCTAAAGAATGCTTTATGGCTTCCGACATTAATATATCTACGATCAGTTTTCTTGAACACAGATACTATTAATGAACTTATACGGTCAATAAGGTCCTGATGAGGGATTGTAGTATAGAGAGTCGAGAAATCCCATGTGGATACATGTCTGTACGGTATGTGACCTTTAGCATCAAGTTCTTCCGTAAGACATTTTGAGTTTTTCAATATCCACATACATTCAACGCCAGAGTTCTTAGAAAAAGTGGCGCAATACCTTTCCCAAAATGCTTTTACCTCCTGAAGGGCCCTCGTCAATAGGGTTGAAAGAAGCTTGGTGGTGCAGCTTCTAGAACCAGCTATGAATCTAGCTTTGTATGGTGATTTATGCATTTTGGGAGTCCAGTATATTTTTGGTATGTCGTTATGATTGGTTGGAAGACAAATACCTCTTTCCCTGAGAAACTTTTTGTGATTGTTAAATAAATCTTCCAGAGTAAATGCAGTTTGGGAGTAAGTAGACGTATTTGATGAAGATATGTCTACACTCAATTCTTTAACCAGCACCTGGTAATAGTAATATTTACATATGAATATTATATTATTCGGAGCTTTGTCTGCTGAGACTATGACGAATTTACTCTGGAGATTTGCTAGAACTTCTTGCGAATTGAGGTTTCTCAGTACTTGTTTTGCTTGGGGAAGAGTACTTCTGTCAATATGGCGGATTGTTTCAACGACCTTGCTCTTGGTGAGGTCCAGCCAATCAGCGAGTACTGTAGGTTCAACTTTTTCTCGCTTAGACCAATCAATAACGTACTGTTCCAATGCGGACAGGACTATCTTCTGGTCGGCCTTCAGATTTATTCTTCTCGGCTCTCTATATTTAGGTCCCTTCATCAGGAGTAATTTCAGATCCTTATCACTCACCACATCAAGGTCACCAGTCGCAATATGTTTGCATGGTGTATAGATAAAGTTCGACGATTCACAATCACAACTATACCCTCCTGACGTGTATAAGTTCCAGTCAAACTCCAGGACAGCATTGGAGTAATTGAATATTTTGTCCGACAACAACCATATCATATATCTAAGGTGCATACATGTTCTGAATTTAGCCTTTGGTGATCTCCATTTTTTTCCATTTCTTCAACGACTGTGTTCTCTCCTTAACAACATATCGATGAATTGTGTGAACAGTGGGGAATGGCGTTTCCTAAGTTCAGCACTTGTTATTTGCCTCAGACCCCCTGGTGGCCATTGTAACATGGGCCCGAAGTCATTTTGGCCGCCAACATCACTAATATTTATTCGACTAAAAGTTCATAGGTGAAGAATTTCTTAGTTCATGTTACCGGTATAGGTCTAAATATGTCCAAATCCAGTGAAGGGGGATATAAATCCTTCACAGCGTCGCTTATATAGGGAGTATCCAAAGCGAGGAGATCATCTATATGGCGAGGAGATCATCTATATGGCGAGGAGATCATCTATATGGCGAGGAGATCATCTATATGGCGAGGAGATCATCAATATGGCGTTTGTGGAATGGTAGGTTTAAGATGATTATTTGTCGAAATTGTCTACAGATAGATGTATTCATATGAGAAAAGACATGTCAGCAAAACGTGGTGCACGATTTGTATCCATCGGGGTACATATACGCTGTTGGGATATGATGTTACCAAATTTCACATGAACATAAAGTTGCGGAATTAAATTCCTCACATACAGTTGAACGTAAGAAAGTCTTCTGACATTACCTTATTAGTTTTATTGACTAACGATACAAAACCAATGAACTAGTGTTCAATGTCTTGGAGAGGAATAGTAGTATACAGGGTCCACCAATCCCAAGTATATATATGTGTCTATACGGTATCTGTCCTATGCCGTATATTTCTTTTGTGGGACTGGTCAATGTAGTATAGACAAAGGATGTTTCATGGTATGACCCAGAAGTAATGAGAAGTTACTGTTCTACTTGAACGGGACAACAACCCGAATGCACTAGAAGGCTTATTCATTTGACACCAGGGCCTTCTATGTCAACAAGTGACGTTCGACGTTGAACCTGAACTTACCGAGGAACAGTCAACTATCGGAATGTGCCGACAGACAAGGCTAAAATTCGAAAAAAAATTTACTGGATTTTGCGTAGATTATTGACAGGACAACTGCGTTGGAATACTATACTGCATGAGTTCCGATGCAGGTAGACTGTCGATCAAAGTTAAACAAAATAAGAATACCTTGAAGATTCAAAAATAGTCCGAGAAATATTCACAGAATCAAACTAATTCGATAGAAATTGCGTTATGTATCCAATTTGACTGAACATTATATGTGGTGGACCAGGTGGAGACAAATAACTAACAAACAAGGATGAAGCCTAAATACAAATGAGAGCTTTACTTCACTGTACTGTAATAGGTATTTATTCAGTAAATTTATATAACAAAGGTATATGTTTTCCATATACATATAATTAATATATGTAAATAACGAGACAAGATCGACAGCTCATTGGATTGTATATGGATAAATATTCGGGAAAATTTAAAACCATTAATTTAGACAATAGGAATTTGTAATATATTTATAAGAAGAATATACACTAGTCCATACTGACACAACACATGAATGAAAATATAAACATTAATATATTAATTATAATTGTATATTTCCCAGCTGTATAATCTACTATTTAGCGGCAGGGTGAGTGTGTGAGTGTGTGTGTGTGCGTATGTGAGTGTGTGTATGGGGGGTCGGTGCTCATTGAGGTTTAGACATACGTCATTCGTCATTCTGGTAAAGTGTTGGCCTATTAATGTCATATGCTTGAAACACCAATTGGCTATATATGGCGGGTCCTTCCCCTTCTATGTACGATGAAAGCCCGGAGTCAAGCCATTTCTCAGCCTCAAGTTGTTGGGAAATGAGTGACTGTCCATTTTAACTTCAGTAGAGACCGAAGCAAGTCGACAGACGCTTTGGCAATTATTTGCTCGCCATAACCATATGATATGCCAGTGTCATGTGTGTGGCGAGTAGAACTTAGTTGACGAGGTGTCTCTCGAACTCTCCTAAAACGTAAGACGATATAGAATCGAATTATTTTATTGTTTCTAACAAACGGCCTCGGCAAAGTAGAAGCCGCGGGGTGCTATTATTTACCCAGTAACTACAGAAAATGAGAATTGCTTGACTCCGAGGCCTTCATCTGTTGATCGTAAATAAAAGAGAAAAGTACAGACGAACATAGATCTATATATATCATTTGCGCCAACCCAGCCAAAAACAATCTCGACAGATCTGGCGATATGCAGCTAGATACAGGCGGATGTACACTGGGAACAAAATTGCGTTGAAGCCATTTTAGCACCAGAATTGTGTTGAAAATAACACAACTTGTGTTAGAATCAACACTAATTTGTATTGAACTCAACAGAATATTGTGTTGATATATGAAGTCTAACACAAAACCATGTTGATTTCAACACAAAACATTTTGTGTTGAAGTCATTTTAGCACAAAATTGTGTTAAAACAACACAATATTTTTCGCAGTGTACATGTATGGGAAGGGTGGATTTTCATAAGTGCTTGTTAAAATTTTGTGTAGGAAAATATTTCCATGTTATGTTAAAGTAACGGATGGTAGGCCTATATAGCAATCCAACAATTTTTGAAATTGTACGCACATAATATATAGACAGCTTTCGAAAAAAACATGCCCATCCATCTCTTTAAAGTAAATCACAAAATGCTTCACATGTATTTGTATACGATAATATTACGATTTCAATAAGAGTTCGGATACAGAGTCCCCAACTAAACTTATGTACAACCTCGTGTCATCACATGATAAATTATTTATCAATATAATTCCTTGTTGTTTTTTTCCTGCGTCTTCCGAAGTAGTAGGATGGTGTATATGATCCAGAGTTTGATATTATGAGTGAATTGTCCCAATTGACATATAAGGGTGCGGCTTTCTCTCTCTCGCTGGAGGCCAATTGATGGTGGGACGAACTGCGATTGCGCCGACACCATCAAAAATTCACGCAACTGATTTCTGGCCAGTTTGTGTCTGCTTTGAATTCATCGTTACGGGTGTAAACGTTGATGGAACAGTTGAAGAAGATGCATTTATCCTGAGCAACTTGCCTACAATTGTCAAAATTGGTCCAATTATAGGTGTTTGATGCACAATTAGAAGTTATGGAACAGTTGCAGGTACGTTTCTTAAGTCAGGAATCACGGCATTATAGACAAGCCAAATATTGATATCCACAAATTGGTATCGAACGAATGAGATTTCTTGGTGACCTGGTGGTGGCAAGACTGTATAACATTGAAACAATGACCCATGCACAAAGTAAATACTTGAGAATTGCGCCATATCTTGTATGTTATAAACATATCACATATATTTATATAATGAAGTACACGACTGTCAAACGTGACAATTATATTTTAAGTATTTGCACGAGGAGATAATATTAGGTACATATGTATACAATGGAGAACTTGGAGTTGCACAACCAATTAAATAATGTATAGGCAAGAATATATGAGGCAAGAGCGTGGGGAAATGTCCTAGATTCCAAAAACCCTTCACTTGCCAACAAGTTACACAACCTTATTTAACATTAGATCTTGATATATTTGATATATCCGCTTTGTGTTGCCGAAGCGGCTCTCAGTTGAGCTGGGGAAGAGAGCACTGTAAGGTGTTTAATATTATTTCTTAAATTGACTTACCAGGCGATGTCACGATCATATAGCTGACCTATCTTACTGAAGCAAGTCGTAAATAAAAAATATTAGTTCACAGGTGAGCGACAACTCCTTCGTTAAAACTCATTAAATGAAATAAAAATAAGTTAGCACTGAGAAAAACAGCCATTAGTTGGATGACTATTGCAATTAAATACAACACCAATATACCAACTCCTACGATATATATATGAGAGAAAGTAGGATCGCCACCATTAACAGATACGATTAGCATGAATACGTACAAATGCATAGTAGTACAATACCTTTTTATAATGCTGTTAATCGGTCATGTTTAACAGGGTATACACGAAGCAATGCCGAGTTCATTTGGCGTAATAATGCAATATGCTCACAACGATCTTAAAATTGAAATAGACACGTTCGATTCTTATTATTAAAAGATGTGGATATTTTATTTGTGACAATACGCAGATACGCTACTTCGCTGTTGCTTCTGTTTGGCAACAAAATATGGACCGAATTATTATTTAGATAACTTAATTCTTCAAGGAAATTGAATGACTAGACTTTCATTCTTGTCGGAAATTATGCATATATCAAGATACCAGTGTCCTTTATACTCACTGAGGGACAGAATAGCACAGCTTCTTTAAAACTTGTATCAAACATCTGAACATGGTCTGAAATGACTGAACCCTTAAGGAATCGAGGACCGTTCAGAGAAAATTCGGACACGGATATTAAAAATACGGAATTTGTTTTAAGTTGCTGATAACTTCTAGAAGTTTTCCCAAAATACCTAAAATTTGACATACCCATTCTGGACATTGCAAGCCTCACAACTCTCAACTCAGATGTTTTAATTTCGTCACATCTTATTAACTTTCAAATGTAGATAATCAGAATAATTAGCTAAACCGCGGTAATGGTAATATAAACATTCATATCTTCATAAGTATTGCTGAAAGACAATTTCATGAAGCAGTGAGCTATAATTCTCCAAAAGTCCTGTTTTGTGGCAGGTATTCTCAACAGAAGAATACAGTTTCTCATATTTGTATGATAAATTGACAAAATGTTCAAAGGAAGCGAGAGAAATGGGTTTTACAAGATTATTTTCTCATATTGATCCTTGGAACTGTTTGATAAAGTGATTAACGGTACACAAGTCATAATCAATGGTAAAATCGACACGGAACATTCTGTCTTGTAATTTACAAACAAACACGTGTCAGATCACAACCGGGGAGGAAAAAATTATAGTGTACTATGGAATAATTTCCGAAGAATGTATTTCCTGGGCAATTTCGCTCATATAATACCGTTAGCGACCACGGTCCCTCATACTGAGCACGCATGCTGGTTAATTCGATTTTATTCGGTAGAAAAGGGAAGGGTTTTGTACTATATAACGATACAATAATAAAATAATCGTACTTTCCCACCCGATATCGGGTCTCGAATCCTTCATCCAGTTCGTCCAACATTACTCCAAACACCTTACCGAGTGATCAAAGTCGATTCAAAAATCTTTTACTTGACCAAAAACAGCCTAATCCAATGGTCAGTGGGGTCTCGAAAAACATACCGGGTATCGACTGGCCCAAAACAAAACCATTATCAAATGGTCAAAGACAACTCGAAACTTCAGTCGACTGGCCCAAAACAATCTAAAACACCTTACCAAATGATTCAATACGACTCGAAAGACAATCCAATGGTCCGAAATAACCAGCCTCGATTTGGCATAGTGATGTAACCATCTATATCCAATAGATCTATACTGCATACGTGCTCTATACAGCTGATCTGAAAAGATGCGAGGGTACCACTATAACCGATCACAGGATCTACTCATGGTTGTTCTTGTTGATAGCTTGTCGGTACCACAGATTCATTAATTTGTTGCATGTACTTGGGCCCGTGGCTGTCATTGGCTCGGAGGCGCAGGCGCTCTTCATCTTCCGCCTCGTTTTTCAAGTAGAAGTGAAAGCCGATGTTGAGTTCAGGAATCTCATAAATAACAGCTAAGAGTAACATCATGAAGATGAGTCCGAATATTAAATACCCTGAAACATAAAGTGAAATACAGCTTTGATTAATAATCCATATTTGACAACTGATGACTTTTTTACACGATAAACGACGTCACAGTGGGCCTATCAGTGTATCTGTAACTAGCGATTCACCCATCAGAAAATCTGTTTTTCAAATGTTTGTTATATGACGCATACCAGCATTATGAAATAAGTGGTGTTGTTATTACAGCAATTACCCCACATAGATATTCAATCAACTAGATTGTGCCAATAAGTGGAATGGTGTAACACTTATCATTATATGTGATACAGAGGTTAAATCACAATGATTATGTGCACAAATAAAACAATCAAATCTAGATCTATACAGAATCCGAAAAATGTTACATGGTTCGTAGGGAACGAATCTGATTCTACAAGGAACTCATTTGGTTACAACTAGGGCCATTTTGGGTACAAAGAGACCTTTTTGGTTTCATTTGAGACCATTTGGTTCTATATTACCCTTTCTGGGAGTGCATATAAAACAGTAGAGGGTTACCTGTGGTGGCAACTTTGTAGAATGGTCTGTATGACTGGTCCGGGTTATCTCCGGGAATGTAATCACCAAGGCCTATGGTTGTCATGGAGATGAAGCAATAATAGAAGGAGTCGAGGTAATTCCAGGTGGGTTCCAGGGCGGTGTAGATACCGGCAGGTATAAGGAACACAACTACCAGGATGATGACAAACACCAAGAACAGGTGTAAGAGGCGAATGTGAAAAACCTTGTATAGATGTCCTAGTTTACGTAACAGGAGTTCTAACAGCTTGGTGGCCGGAATCATGAGACGTTCCACAATGGCAGTAAACATAATCAGTGTTAGTGGGATTCCAACAATGGCATAAACTATACAGAATCCCTTCCCAGCATCCGAGAGAGGTGTTACCCGGCCATAACCTACGGGAGAGAAGGCAACAAAAACTCAAGTTATAGACTACAATTATATGAGGCAAATATACAAAGTGTGATCAAACAAGTCAGACATTCAAATCGCAGTTTCGAATGCGGGTTTCGAATGTACGATAAGTGATATTCTTGTGAATGTTCCCCCTAGAACCCCCTAAAACATTTACTGATTGACTATTTTCAGGTACAAGATATAATTTATTCACAGAAATCACGGATTATGTACCGATGGCAGGAACAGTAACTTTCGTTCCAGCAGGTAATGTAATCACTTGTTGTATTCAAACGCCTATACCAAAATACAAATAAGCGTTGCTGTCTTATGAAATTCGCTAACGTTGATTTGTGAATTTATTGAGGCTGGTCCAAACTACCATAATTCCTAATACGGTCATTGTTGTTGATGATGAAATAATCCATTCTCGTTTCTTATTTTTGCCAATCGAGTTACATCTGGTCAACATGAAGAGTTGATGTATCGGTGATGTTTACCTTTTTGTCCAAGCCGAATTGTCATTTGATCGATCACATGATTTGGCTATTCCATTTCAATGCTTTCACCGGTACATCAACAAGCTGTCCTTCATTATAAGATGCTTTGTTCTAGTCCTTAAATCATTCGATACCAAGAAGGCATGGTTCCCACTGATTCAGGTGGCGTCCATAAGGAAGTAGACAGATGCATCAAACATCACTTGAATGTTGACATATTCATTGATTGACCGAAATCTTGGCTGTGTAATCAAGGTTTGATTATTCCTACTCACGGAATTAGAGAATCCCAGAGTGCTTACATTTCCACACTCTTTCATTGCTCATGCACAAAGTCCTGAATGTCATCTAGCTAATCAGTCACCGAAAAGTTCTCACACATCATACAAGCATCAAATCTCACATTCAGTATGACGCCGTTCTCCATAAAGACTATCTTAATCCGTATTCGAAAAGAGTTAATAGAACCAGACTGTATGAACTCATATCAGAAAGACACTATATGAACTCGACGTTTAATGATCTACCCAATGCTACCCGAGATCTCACCATGGTCCAAACTAATACGATTAACTTTTACTTTAATAGTAAATTCGATAAGTGTTCCAAAATCGTTCTTTCCATTGTCCCAGTCTTTAATGTAGTTCCATGTTATTATCCTACAAGTGCTTGTTTGTACAAGAAGGCCACTCAAATCCAAAATAAGGCTCAAAGCGGCAGGTTTGACATTGATATTCCTTATTGCCGACTGATTTCCTTGGCACCAGTACAGGAAACATTGAATTTCCAGACTTGTATTGGCTATGCCAATTTTCAATTCTATTCACTATGCAGCATGGCGACGGCCTAGGTGTAGGCTCATGCAGAACGCAAAGATATACCTGGCAATATATGAAACTATATAGGTTATCCGAACATTCAAACACAAATAACGGAATTGAATAATTCTCATTCTCTACTCCCGCCATTTACTCTGTTCACAGATAGAACTCTGGAAATCTTTCTGTATCCACCGGTGATGTCCTCGAAGTACTGTCAAACCGTGATGTAACTAAAGCTGTATATCCCGACCACATTAGCCCAAAACTTATCCTCGAAAGTAGATTTAAAAATGTGGTCTCTGTTCTAGAACGCTTTTTGTAACCTGTCATTGAATCCTGGATTTTTTCCGAATCACCGGAAAATCGCAAATGTTACTTGAAGAACAGATTCCAGAGACAGTCTTTAATGAAACTGAGACCATACGTATTCACACTGGTGTTCCATAATGATCAGGCCTGATACCACCCCTGTTCCTCGTTTTTATCAATGATATATTGATGACAGACAACACATGTTTAAATATCGTTTGTGATCAACGTACTCAACATTCCAGTAATTAAGTTAGAAAACATTCAGAAAGAATCCCTGATAGTAATTACTGACCTCTTAAGTAGCTCTTCCGCAGAAACTTCGACTCAAATTGCTATTAACCAGAGGGCAAAACTTATTACGTTCTATAAAGTAGTTAACTGTATGACCCCTTGTACCTGACAGAAATCCATATCATTTTCATCATTTTGATCAATTTAGCTATACTACTGGTGCCACAATGAACTCTTTCACAGTTCGTTTATCCAGCTACTGTTCGTGACTGGAATTCCCTACCCGCTCCGCGAGGAACTAACTTAGCCTTTCGCAGTTCAATCACCAATTATTAAATAAATATATCCCACCCTTATTCCTCCTCCGTGGAATTACAATGAATTATATTCTTGTATTGGCATTTATTCGATAATCACGTATCTGATAATATACAATTATTGCATGTTATAGAGTGGGACATCACGATTTGTCAGCTCGAGACAAGTGATGTACAACGAGCGCGCAGCGCGAGTTGTACATCACTTGTCGAGAGCTGACAAATCGTGATGTCCCACTCTATAACATGCAATAGTTGTTTTATTATACCGAATGTCATATTTGAATAAAATGGGACTTTATAATCATGTGAATGAGGATGGTACGGTGAAATAAGCATATCGTGTTCAACACTGCGCGGACCGTTGTTGATTTCAAAATCCCGTGTCAATATCAGCTGTTCGACCTCGGCTTGTTTGTCGACTCAGTCGCATAATTTGGAAGAGTAACGTTCTCGGTGATCTTACGTACCTTTTCAAAAGATGTCAAATTTATTTCATTCAATTATCAAATCACATTCATCAATTTCTAACACCAACGGGCCTACGTATACAAATCAGGCCGACATATGGTTGGTTGGTTTGATTGGGCACTCCATCGTATTACAATGGGCACAGGTCATACAGAGTATGCCGTGCAACCCGTTCCCCCACACCGCCCTACACATGCTCCCTCCTGTAGGCATCAGACTCCTAAATAATTTACACGTTCGGCAGTATTAACAAAACTGTACCTCGCTGGTTCCCTAATCAATGTTAGACATTCATCTTTCGACAGGAAGTAGTTTATTTCAAGCGCTACAAGGTGACCAACTTCTTGTCAAACTTTTACCGTCAAAATTTTAAGCTGTGCGCGCCTCTACACATGAGGTGCTCATTTCGCTGTTTTCTCTGCCTGCTGAAAGCAGTGCCTAGGCCCCGCAAATAGTGCCCCGGCGAGGCATGTTATCGAGCAGTGAATCGAAATAAAATTTGTAGCTGAATAGAACAAATACAATACTTGCCAGTGGTACCAACGGCTTTCTATTAATCGTTGCAACGAAGGCGGAAAAAAATCGGGAAAATTCTGGTCTTTGGCAGAGATTACGTTTAGGGTTAACGGATCGGGACTTTTTTTTATTTAGGAGCCTGAGGCCTATACACATCAATCTTCGTTTCGGGGAGTATGTTGGCGCGCGCGCGATGGGAGGCAACTCTAGCTTGGTCGCCGTGGAATAAATGTCATGTCCAACGCTCTGCCGTGGTACATGACATTTATTCAACGCTCTGCCGTGGTACATGACATTTTATCACTGAACATCACGATTTGTAGAATGACACGTGACAGGCTGTCAACCAATGAAAACATTACGAATTTACATCAGGTATAATAATACAATATGTAACTGTGGCTGCCTTGATGAAACTATCGAGCACTCATTCTTCTACTGTCCCCCTTTTACTACACAAAGTCAACCTTTGCTCAATCTGTTGCATTTCTTCGACAATCCTCATACTGTCACTTGTCTCAGTCTCCTTCTCGGATATTGTCACAAAAGTGCAGCGGAAAATATCAACATCCAGACCTATATAGGAGTTCTTGTCATAGAAACCAACATGTTTCAAACGCTGAACTAGAGATAATCGCGAGCAAATGAAATATTTTCTCAAACATAGGCCATTCTCCCCCAGATGCGGCTTCTTACAAATGGCACCTCCTTCGTTTAATACTAAGTTTCAACAGAACAGAAGCTGAAGGAATTGTACCTTTATCTACACGCTTGCATTCACTGTAGTTTCTACACAAAATCTTGTCATATATGTTTCTCTCTCTCTCTCTCTCTCTCTCTCTCTCTCTTGACGAGCCGGAGTACTGTATTTACGCCATACGCGTTTGTCCCGGTGTTCTTCAGTGGATGTCCTGGATGCATTTGGATTGTTGTTTATAAGTGTGTTTGTGTAGTTGAACTATGTTATGTATATAGACGATTGGGAGACACACAAACGGACTCATTGTGCTTTCATTGATTTAAAATCAAATAGAAATACGCAAAGTACATGTATAGCCATATTATCCTTCAAGCTGCCTGAGTTGGAGGAAATTGATAGGAAATTATTGGATCGAATCTTTGAGAGGCTTCAATAAAATAAGATTTATTTAAGGCAGCGTCTAGAATTTCGAGAATAATAGCGAAAGCATATCCGTTCGCCATATAGTCATTGCCTTGCAACGAGTATAAATGTATAAAGTATCACGTGATACCATCTATTGGTCTGATGTTCAGTAGACGTTCATAATCAATCTCCTTAAGTGCAACCACAGAATCTTTCCCATATGAACCACTCACATGCAGCTATGTCAGCTATGTCTTAAATCTTAGCTTCTTGGAAGAGAGATATGGTCTTAGGTCTTCAAAAATTATGTTCCTGTCTTCCAACATCTCAAGACGTCAAGACGTTTACACACAGAACATCTATGTATCCAAAGAAAATTGCAAAAAAATGAACTCACCAACGATGTATCGCCAAATGTAATTATAATCATTGGTATCGAGAAAGACCCTCCCAACCCGAACACCCGATTTTTGTCTATCTCTCTTCATTATGACGGGCGATTTTTGACAGATATGGCCTATCCACGCCATGGCATATCCGCGCCATATCTGTCAAGAAAACGTCCGGAGATATGGTACGATTTATTATGAACATGGTGGTAGACGAGGGGCCACATAGGGACAGGAACTATTTTTATGAAAGTTTTGATGAACCAATTTTTTAACGTAATGTCTTTATACTAAGGGAAGAAGTTTGGGATTGATTTGGTTTCTTTAATTCTTTAATGGACGACGGCTGAATATTGAATGACGGACTTAACGTTTGTATTCAGCACCAAATGATGTATGCTTAAGCCTTAATACCCGGTACAAACGTTTGCCTGATTTAATTGGTGATAACTTTGGATGGGTGTTTATGTTAACGACTGTTAACGAACTATAATAATTTGCCAGCATAATCGATTGATACGGCGGAGAAAACAATGAGTTTCGGGAAATGCTCTTGAGTGAAGCTGCATTAGGTCCACATAGTTCAGTGGAGAATGAGGTTGACAGTTGATATAATATTTCTGTTATCTTTGTAGTATAGTAAAGGTGGTCCAATCATCATGGTACAGGTGGAGAATGAGGTTGACAGTTGATATAATATTTCTGTTATCTTTGTAGTACAGTAAAGGTGGTCCAATCATCATGGTTCAGGTGGAGAATGAGTTTGGCAGTTACAGTGATGAGGTGGAACATCTAGAGTTCATTGCTCAGGTTAGTATTTATAAAGGCATTTTGTTGAATTCAATATATATTTGTTCAAGGACAGTAGAAATGAAAATGTATCACGTTAGTATATGTAAGATAGTTTGTAATATTCACATCTATGTTATTTTCTAAAACTGACCAGCTTGGGCGGGGAACAACTTTGATAATTCCTGACAATAACACGCTGCAGCCACTACATTACATTATGGCATATATGCATTTGCGCAGGGATATACCTGGTTGTCAGCTCCTAGTGCATTTTGATGGCCTTCCCTTGAGTCGGTACCAGTTTTCCGCCATTTTGAAAAAATCACTTGTATTCATCAATCACCCCGCAGCACGTTATTCCTCGCATTCGTTTCGCATTGGCCATGCATCCCATGCGCATGCCCAGGGCGTACCATCAGAGACTATAAAGCTTCTTGGTAGATGGAAGTCCTCTGTATATCAGAGATACATTCGACTTCCACTGTGCTAATTCGTAATCATGCAATTTAATTGATTAGCCTGGTGTTATACCATGTATATGTGGCATATTTAGTTACATTGATTTTGTACTTAACCAGATTAAGTAGGTAAGCAGGCCAGCTGATCTGAGTCGCTGCCTTATGCTAAATTTGCAGCACATCTCGGGTCAGGGGGCCTGACTGGATCTGAAATTATTCATATGTCTTTTTGAGTCTTTATAGCTGCCAGCAGAAGAAGGGACCTAACAGTATGGCTCGTGGGCTCTAGCATCATATACTGGGCTCAGCGGCGAGCCACCAGAAAATCCAGCGGGTCAAATCTGGGCCTTCAGCGTCATGGCATTAATATCCACTGGGAGGGGATTCGGGGAATGTGCTGGGATGGCGTACTTAAACTTATAAACATTAAGTTAAAGTATCATGCCACCCCAGATATAATTATTGTTCATGCTGGTGCCAACGACATCTCTTGGGTCAATAGTTGCCCTCTTTTGCATACAATGGTGAAGGATCTCCGCCATGTACAAGAGCTGCTCCCCCGATGTAAAGTAGGTTTTTCTCATATGTTGCCCAGGCGCTCTTGGCCCAATGCTCAGGATGCATCCAAAGTAGAAATTGCCCGCCGACGTGTTAATCGTGCCGTAGGAAACAAGTTATGGCACATGGGTGGGTTTGTTATCTGTCACCCTGATATTCGAGCAGATATGTCCCCCCTTTTCAGGCCAGATGGCGTGCATATGTCAGAAATTGGATGCGATTTTCTATTGAACGATTTAGAGGGGGCCCTTGAGGAGCTTATTCTCAGGGATGTGCGATACTTTCCCCCTACTGGTTATTGATAATTCCGGTGAATCTACAGTGCATATTATTTGGCTGAATTCCAAAATATAGTGAGCGAGCCATGGTTTTTATATGTTGCAGTGACAAGGTTTGGGGCAAGCCTCTATTGAGATGCTTGTGTGGCATTCAATTTCATCTGGCAGGCTGTTAAGGCGCGTATCATGCATGTATAACTAGACCCCCTTGTCACCAAGGGAGCTAGTGTGACACAAGTACTCCAGCGCCGTTATGTCACCATGAGGGTCCATTGGGGGTGTCCTACTTGGTTAGCATGTTGCCTTCTATTTCTGACGCGTAGTTTATACAATTGATGTATATTGTCAGATCGTTTATGCCATTTTTCTGACGCGTAGTTTATACAATTGATGTATATTGTCTGATCGTATGCCAGTTATGAAATTTTGGCAATCTTGTCGCTTGCGTTAATAAAGCCATGGCCAGTTTTTATTCCACAAAAACATGGTATTGAGTTCGTTTTATCAGATTAGCTTAAAGAGCATGGAGGTCCACCTGGCAAGAACAATTAACCTGGCAATGAGAATTTTGTTGTGGATAAATTTCCACCTGAACCTTGTTCTATCTCCATTCTGGAAAGATAGTTTGATTGGTCGGTTGTTTCAAGTGGCCCTCACATACGGGATTGTTATATGGGTTTGTGCTATGCGAGATGGGATAATAAATCAAATTAATGCCTTATCATTAATTTTCATTATTAGGATGCGAGCAATAGTTGTAATTCTGTATTGTAAGGATACATTTGATAAATCATTGTACAATGCAAGGGAGATAATCGTTAATTGTGCAAATCGCCTGATCTCCCTTTGACCACGACGACAGGAGATGAGCCACTGTAAGTCCATTCTGTCGATGATTGGTTGCTTCCCTGCATGCGTTGATGTAAGCGGGACCACGAGGCCCGCACAGTTCACTTGGACGGGGAAGCCATAGCAGGAGACACGCACACACCGGAGTAATTGCTGTTACCAGTAATTTGTATGTATTTGGTTTTAAATCCCACCCAGTTTCACAACCCATCCCTATTTCTAGTATATATCTAACCTGACTATCCTGGGACTATAATAAATGTAGAATACTGTAGTTTTCTGATTTTAATCACATATATATTACGATAAATTTAATTTGTAATCATTCATGTGTATTTGTCATGGCATTAGCAGCAATTCAAGATTCAAGTAACCACTTGTGTGGCATTCAATTTCATCTGGCAGGCTGTTAAGGCGCGTATCATGCATGTATAACTAGACCCCCTTGTCACCAAGGGAGCTAGTGTGACACAAGTACTCCAGCGCCGTTATGTCACCATGAGGGTCCATTGGGGGTGTCCTACTTGGTTAGCATGTTGCCTTCTATTTCTGACGCGTAGTTTATACAATTGATGTATATTGTCAGATCGTTTATGCCATTTTTCTGACGCGTAGTTTATACAATTGATGTATATTGTCTGATCGTATGCCAGTTATGAAATTTTGGCAATCTTGTCGCTTGCGTTAATAAAGCCATGGCCAGTTTTTATTCCACAAAAACATGGTATTGAGTTCGTTTTATCAGATTAGCTTAAAGAGCATGGAGGTCCACCTGGCAAGAACAATTAACCTGGCAATGAGAATTTTGTTGTGGATAAATTTCCACCTGAACCTTGTTCTATCTCCATTCTGGAAAGATAGTTTGATTGGTCGGTTGTTTCAAGTGGCCCTCACATACGGGATTGTTATATGGGTTTGTGCTATGCGAGATGGGATAATAATTATAATCATTGGTATCGAGAAAGACCCTCCCAACCCGAACACCCGATTTTTGTCTATCTCTCTTCATTATGACGGGCGATTTTTGACAGATATGGCCTATCCACGCCATGGCATATCCGCGCCATATCTGTCAAGAAAACGTCCGGAGATATGGTACGATTTATTATGAACATGGTGGTAGACGAGGGGCCACATAGGGACAGGAACTATTTTTATGAAAGTTTTGATGAACCAATTTTTTAACGTAATGTCTTTATACTAAGGGAAGAAGTTTGGGATTGATTTGGTTTCTTTAATTCTTTAATGGACGACGGCTGAATATTGAATGACGGACTTAACGTTTGTATTCAGCACCAAATGATGTATGCTTAAGCCTTAATACCCGGTACAAACGTTTGCCTGATTTAATTGGTGATAACTTTGGATGGGTGTTTATGTTAACGACTGTTAACGAACTATAATAATTTGCCAGCATAATCGATTGATACGGCGGAGAAAACAATGAGTTTCGGGAAATGCTCTTGAGTGAAGCTGCATTAGGTCCACATAGTTCCTTTACCTTCGAGCTCACAATTCAGCAAATCTAAATGTGAGACTAAATAATCTGCATTATATTTGTGGATGAAACCTTACTTGAACACTTTCGACAACAAACATATCATATATCTAAGGTGCATATATACAAACATATCATATATCTAAGGTGTATATATACAAACATATGATATATCTAAGGTGTATATATACAAACATATGATATATCTAAGGTGTATATATACACAAACATATGATATATCTAAGGTGTATATATACAAACATATCATATATCTAAGGTGTATATATACAAACATATCATATATCTAAGGTGTATATATACAAACATATCATATATCTATAAGGTGTATATATACAAACATATGATATATCTAAGGTGTATATATACATGTATATCTAAGGTGTATATATACATGTATATCTAAGGTGTATATATACATGTATATCTAAGGTGTATATATACATGTATATCTAAGGTGTATATATACATGTATATCTAAGGTGTATATATACATGTATATCTAAGGTGTATATATACATGTATATCTAAGGTGTATATATACATGTATATCTAAGGTGTATATATACATGTTCTGAATTTAGCCCACGGTTACTTCTATTTTTTACCTTTTCTTCCACGATTGTTTGTTTTCCTCGCAACAAATCGATGAACTGTGGGAGTATGGCATTTCCTGATTTTAGCACTCGTTATTTGCTTCAGAACTCCAGGTGGCCATTGTAACATGGACCCGAAGTCATTCTGACCGCCAACATCACTACTATATTCGTCTGATCATTTCGAGTGTGTATAATTTGGACCATCACTATTTCATTTCTAGACAACTCCTTTAAAACTCTTTGGTTTTCAATTTTTTTACCATCATTGCCTGTTGTACATACATGTATATATCATTGGTGACTCTATAACTATAATGATATTCGAGATTTCAATGTCTAGTTCTGCTATATAAATGATATGTGCCACGTCAATTGTCAGTCAGAATTAAGCGATAACATGCTGGTTATCTGACAAGATGTCAGATGGATATTTTAACTCCATTATAACCGAACACAAAACACCACGAATGTTCCTCGGATATTATAGCTGTTTTGTCCTCAGACAAGATATAATTGTTAGAATAACTTATTATTTAAATAACAAAGACTTTACAACGAAACTTATATGGATTAAGAATACTGATAAGCGATATGCATTTGATATTTTTGGAACCTCATCATTTCTTGCCGGCAGTCTGGCCGCTTCTTTCTTTCTTGCAGGAAACCAGCGTATGTTTTTGTATACTATGATTGTTTTTTTGTTAAAGTTGGTGGTAATACTGTTATATGAATTAGGTCTTCGGATTATGGACGCGGAAAATTTGTAATGGATTACGGTTGAAAGGTGAATGATGGAATAGACGCCTGCATTATAACTGGACGACGGCTGAATATTGAATGATGGATATATACTTGTATTGTAGTTTTTCATCTGAACATCTTCAATGGCTGCTCCTAGGCACCGGCTTGACATTGACAGCACCGGTTTGACATTGACAGCACCGGTAACATTGACAGCCCCGGTAACATTGACAGCACCGGCTTGACATTGACAGCCCCGGTAACATTTCTTCATATATACCTACCTATAGTTGTTAAAATAGTCGTGGCGAAGAAGACCGCCTGCCCAAAACTCCAGTTAGACTCGGACATTGTCACGTTTCTGGCAGCTGACACGCCACGATTAGCCCCCGTTATCACCTCCATGATGAAGTTCTCCAGTTCTGCGTCTGACAGAGAAGAAGAGGCAAAACTTAGCATTAAATTATGATATAAGCAAAGCATTATAACGTAACGATGTGATAAAAAAAAAATAATTATACCATACATAATGATGTGTATCAAATTATTATAGCAGAACTAATTATCTAAGCAAATCAGAAGACCATAACTAATAATCCAAGCAAAGCATTATTCCATAGCGATAATTATACCACAGATAACGATCCAATCAAAATATTATACCCTAACTAATGTTCTAAGCAAAGCATTACACCGCAATTAATGATCTAACGAAAGCATTAAAAAAGAGAGCTAAGAAAATTTTATGAAAGCATTATATCATAATTACTAATCTAAAGAAAACATGATTATACCCTAACTAATTATTCAATCAAAGCCCTATAGAATAACTAAAGAAAATTATAATAAAATAATATAATGAGTGCAATATTATTAACTAGATCGTCAATATCGTCATATAATGACCGGATCACCTGTCTGGTAACTGTAACGCTAAATCACCGGATCACCTGTCTGGTAACTGTAACGCTAAGACGTGATCAGAGTCAACATGGGTTAATGTACAATTACAAGCGTCTGGTCCGTCATTCATAATTCAGCCGTCGCCCATTAAAGAATATCCCGCGTCCATAATCCAAAGACCTATTCCATATTCCATATAACAATATTAGCACCAAATTCATCACGACAATCATAGTATACGTAAACATAGGCTTGTTTCCTGCAAGAGAGAAGCGGTCAACATTTTTCAATGATGCCGGCAAGACATCATGATGTTCCAAAAATATCAAATCCGTATCGCTGATCAGTATTCTTAATCCATAATATTCGTTGAAAAGTCGTCATCTAAAGGATGATGTATCTCAGTCACGCTTTGATTGTGACTGTTCATATGAGTACCATGAGGATCTTGGAAGTACATGGGTCCATACGGCCCCTAGCCCCGGGTTAAGTGGAATTAGACACAAGTTACGAAACGTAACGCCATAGATCTTGCACGCTACGATCGTATTTTGCTATCAGCATGCGATATGTATCGCCAAATTTGAGAAACTTTGAGTGGAGGCGCTTGGTGGTGTAGTCCTGTTTTATAAGTCTGCAACAATGTTTTGTGACGTTTATTAAAATCGTCACATTTAACATAGGATCTAGCAAATGCTACTAGGCGTGATATGCATACGCCATATGCAGGTCCTACTGGAATATTACTGTCCAGAAAGGGATAGTTTACGATGTCGAAATTGTAATCATCTCTTTTGTCATACAGTCGACGAGAGAGAAGGCCCGCTTCATTTTTATAGAGATATAGGTCTAAATATGATGTGCCTGTAGGGCTATCAGTAGTTTCCTTCAAATCCAGTGAAGGTGGATATATATCCTTCACTGCGCCATTTATATAGCGATTATTCACAGCGAGAAAATGGTCTATATAACGTTTGGTGAATGAGAAGGAGCGGACTTTGAATGGATCGGTTTTTGAAAGCGCCTGCATATAGTCATATTCATAAGAGAACAGATATAGGTCAGCCAATAAGGGCTCACAATTAGTACCCATTGGAATACCTATATGCTGTTGATATTTTGTGTTGCCAAATTTCACATAGATATTTTTAATGAGAAATTCAAGCAACTCTATAAACAAAGAAACATCCCATGAATGATATCTCCTGTATGCAGTGGAGCTAAAGAATGCTTTATGGCTTCCGACATTAATATATCTACGATCAGTTTTCTTGAAGACAGATACAATCAATGAACTTAGACGGTCAATGAGGTCCTGATGAGGGATTGTAGTATAGAGAGTCGAGAAATCCCATGTGGATACATGTCTGTACGGTATGTGACCTTTAGCATCAAGTTCTTCCGTAAGACATTTTGAGTTTTTCAATATCCACATACAGTCAACGTCAGAGTTTTTAGAAATAGTGGCGCAATACCTTTCACAAAATGCTTTTACCTCCTGAAGGGCCCTCGTCAACAGGGTTGAAAGAAGCTTGGTGGTGCAGCTTCTAGAACCAGCTATGAATCTAGCTTTGTATGGTGATTTATGCATTTTGGGAGTCTAGTATACTTTTGGTATATCGTTATGTTTGGTTGGAAGAAAAATACCTCTTTCCATGAGAAACGCCTTGTGATTGTTAAATAAATCTTCCAGAGCAAATGCAGTCTGAGAGCAAGCAGACGCATTCGACGACGATATGTCTACACTCAATTCCTCAACCAGCACCCGGTAATAGTAGTATTTACACACGAACACTACATCACATCACATTATAATCACAAAGCTATTAAGAGAAAGTATGGTAATACGCTTTCAGCTGTTTCAAGTCAATAATTATTTAACGGACTGGTTTGAAACGCATTGCGGTGTACGTCAATGCGATACCCTCTCCCCAACTTTGTTTTCTATCTTCAAAAATGGTCTTATTGAGGAATTAAATAATTATGATGTTGAAATCCATTGATCAAATGATACAAAGGTATCTGTCTTGGCTTATACTGACGACCTCGTTATTTTAGCTGAAAATGAAACTTGATCTTCAGTTATTGCTTGACAAAGTGAATAATTGGAGTACGCAATGGAGGTTCAAAATAAATATAGAAAAATCCAATGTAATACATTTTAGAAATAAAAGGAAAAAGATAAGTGAGTTTAAATTCAAATTATAGGAGAAACGAATTTAAATTATGCAGAAAATTATAAATATTTGGGAGTTGTTTTTAATGAGTGAATGAAGTTTGACACGTGTGCTAAAATATTGGCTGACTGTGGCGGAAGAGAACTTGGAGCCGTTATTAGTAAGTGTAGATATATATCAGATCTCGGTTTCCAAACTTATCCTACACTGTTCGATAAATGTGTCCTTCCCGCGTTAAATTATGGGGTCTCTGTATGGAGAATCCAAAAAAGTACCTTGCAGTCGGGTAATAACAAAGATATCTCGGGGTACATAAATTGACGCCACTGGATGTAATCTATGGTGATTTTGGATGGCCATCATTAAAGTCTGTAAGAAATGTTGAAATAATACGATTATGGAACCGGTTAATTGTAATGAGTAACTCCAGGTTAGCAAAACAGATATTCCCCTGGGATATTGATCAACAAGGTGACGAGTACCTATGTTAAGAAAGTTCTTACTAAATTGGATATGGTTCATATATTTGAGGAACTGTGATATTAATTATGTACAAAATGCTTGGCGATGCAAGACTGATCGGTGGTCCCAAGCTGCCCCGAAAAAACCTAAATTAAGAACATACGTTGAAGTTAAGTCCGACTACAAAACAGAAAAGTATATCCTGTTTTATCTGATAAAATTTGAGAGGTTACTGTGCGCCCAGCTACGCTGTGGTGTCTTGCCCCTGAGAGTGGAAGTGGGTAGATATAGAGGAGAGAGTCTAGATAAAAGGATATGTGAAGTTTGTGATAGTGGACAGGTGGAAGATGAAAATCACTTTATATTTGTCTGTAAATTATATGAGACTGAAAGGCGAGAATTGGTAATGGGAGTTAACTGGGATGTAAATATTACGAGTGGTGACAAGATGGCTTTTCTCTTTGAACATAATACGAGAAAAATGTGTCATTTCATAAAGTCAAGAGTATCGTAAAAGGCGTGGAAAATTATTTTCACCTTGAACCACGTGGCATTCCGAGAATATTTTAATGTTTGTAGTGGTTGGTAAGCCCAGTTAGGGCTGGGTACATTTATGACCTTGAATTCTTGTGCAACATGTGGACCATGTACCTACCACTAAAGAATAAAACTATACTAGGTTAGGGGAATCCCGCTCTCTAAAATTGAGGTAAAAAGGGTCGTTTTCGTCCAATAAATCAGTTCATATAATGAATTCAGCAAAATCCTCTTGAGGCGCATACCGACATATCTATTCGCATTAAATGGTAGTAAAAAAGTAAATTGTCATCTATCTAATTTGCATAATAATAGGCCAAACATCCTTTGCGCTGTTTAAACAACATTGGCTGAGTCTTCACATGGCAAATTAATTTTATGACATGGAACAATAGATAAATGAATGCGCCTGAAATTTTGATGCATTGGTTAAGAAGGAATGAAAAGTTATTGAGCAAAAACTTTTTTTACCTCCATTTTAGAGAGCGGGATCGCCCTAACCTGTATACTATACATACAAAAAGGGAGATAACACAAGACTCGAATTATGAGCAATCCACGCATGACTAGTTTGGTCATTAGATGTGCAACAGTATTCCATAATCGGAGAAATACAGAAACATTGTTACATCGTCTAAGATGTTAGCATCGTCTGCCTTAATCATTTCGGGTAGATGAAGCTCTAGTTATAAATGACTAGATCCTGAAAACCATTCCATTGAGGGAGGTCCAGTGTAGAGTTCAATGAAGAGATTGTGCGTAGAGGTATGCTGCGGACAAGATGGACAAGGGAAGTATACAAACAAACGGATAAATGGAATTCTCGAGAGCAAGTGCCCATTCCAAATCATGAGCAGACGATGCAGATGTTATTGGCAGGCGTACTAGATAGAGGTCACCAGGCGTACTAGATAGAGGTCACCAGGCGTACTAGATAGAGGTCACCAGGCGTACTAGATAGAGGTCACCAGGCGTACTAGATAGAGGTCACCAGGCGTACTAGATAGAGGTCACCAGGCGTACTAGATAGAGGTCACCAGGTGTACTAGATAGAGGTCACCAGGCGTACTAGATAGAGGTCACCAGGTGTACTAGATAGAGGTCACCAGGTGTACTAGATAGAGGTCACCAGGTGTACTAGATAGAGGTCACCAGGCGTACTAGATAGAGGTCACCAGGTGTACTAGATAGAGGTCACCAGGTGTACTAGATAGAGGTCACCAGGTGTACTAGATAGAGGTCACCAGGCGTACTAGATAGAGGTCACCAGGTGTACTAGATAGAGGTCACCAGGTGTACTAGATAGAGGTCACCAGGTGTACTAGATAGAGGTCACCAGGCGTACTAGATAGAGGTCACCAGGTGTACTAGATAGAGGTCACCAGGTGTACTAGATAGAGGTCACCAGGTGTACTAGATAGAGGTCACCAGGCGTACTAGATAGAGGTCACCAGGTGTACTAGATAGAGGTCACCAGGTGTACTAGATAGAGGTCACCAGGTGTACTAGATAGAGGTCACCAGGCGTACTAGATAGAGGTCACCAGGTGTACTAGATAGAGGTCACCAGGTGTACTAGATAGAGGTCACCAGAAGATATGCTACTTTTGGATCGTCCAAACGTAACCTTCTTCAGTTTCAGTAAGGACGTTTCCATTCAAGTCTGGCAAGGTTTTAGGAAAGTATGTAGGATAGCTTAAAGACGGGCGGTGGGCGCCTGAAGGACAACAGAAAGAAAAGACACTTCACCTGAAATTCTTAGGAGAAAAGCTGTATTATTATTACTAGTATCCAGATTTGAAGTTGAATTTTGGCGCGATAGCGCGAGCTAGGAATTAGAGACTGGTGTAATATCCCCCAAAGACGTTTTGGGTATGTACAAGTAACGCAAAAATATTGAATAAATATCGGTGATTGAATAGCAATGCTAATAAGGTACGGTAAATGGATGGGGAAAATCACAATTAATCATCACTAATACCAAAAAAGATATGTTAATTAGATTCCGATAAAAAACGTGTGGATATATATGAAGACTTTTCCAATCAGATAAAGTATCCTCAATGAATACGTATGGCGACTGAACAGCTTTTTGCCAGGAATAAACAAAATAACTTAAACCAATGGAAAATCGATACTATTAAGCTGTCACTTTTTATTACGTTTTATTAATTTAGTACTCATCAATATAAACACGACGCCAAAACGGGAGAAAAATATTCAGACAAAACTCAATTACGTTTCCCAGGTGCATACATTAATGTAATGGTTCGTTGTTGAAAGGGGGTGATCCGAATGATTTGTTAGTAAGGGGAAAATACTGAGACTCGGCCATATTTAACATTGCCTAGAACAAATCAGTGAATTATAATGACTTTTTCCTCTGGCCAGCAAGAAGTAATGCGGAATATAATGCACTACGAATACAATACAAATGTATACGAAAGAAAGTCTTCGGCTGAAGTAATATTTAATGGAGTGCCGACGTGAGTGATGCCCATCAGGCTGTTACGATTCCCATGGGCTTATCGTACGAAGCTCATTCATCTACACTGTTTTTATACCTCATCGGATATGTAAACGTATAAGCGTACACACTCTCCCAAAATTACACCACACGTCAACTCCAATTTAAGAACGAGAGGAAATGGATTGTTATGCAATATGATATATCGACTATTAATAATTATAATATGAAAAAAGCTGGATAAATACTATCACATACGTAAATGTTTAGCTACGGTTAACAAAAAAGATATCATGATGCAGTTAAATTACAAAGTATGGACAATATATGACAACCATGATCTGCAATAGTCTCCAGGGCAGAATGGTGATGCTAAGCTGGAGCCGGACTAGAGACTAGATAAATTCACACGTCTTATCTCTGATGTTCGGTCACAATCCTCATTATCATCTTTATACACAACATCAAACCATCACGCTCCTTATAGCGTACGATCGCGTACCGTTTATTTCTTGTATAAGGTGTTATTTCTCTATACATATATAGGACTGGTATCAAGCCGAAGTAGTGTTAGGCCTTCATCATTTATCTTATCATGACTTTCCCTTCAGGTTGAGGCTGCTGTATTTTATAGAAGCTGAGCTTGATCTGATAAAATGTACGCGGTTTTCACCCAGGACGACATCGTAAATGTATTTAATCTGTTTGACTGTCGAGTTCCAAGTCATTTATTTTGCTTTGGGCGAATGGTCACACTATAAATTCATAGATCAGTCATACTCTATTAAATGTGATGATGGGATATCTTGAAGCTGCATACCAGCATTGGATCCAGGGCAGCTTCGTTCCCAAAGCAAGAAGGTCTAATAGGGCATTGTACTCTGAGATCTAACATCTATTATCTATCAGTGACATTTGGTCGTCTCCTCGGGGTCCCAAGACATTGTCTTCAATCTTCATCTTATATCAATATTGCCGGTCACCTAATACTTCCACTCCGCAAGGGAGGTCAACATGTGGAACTGGTCAACGTGCAGAGCGAAGTATGCAGCATAGGACGTACATTAGGGTTTAAACGTAGGAGTATACAGTGGAGTATGAGTTGATTTATCTGCTATAATGCAACAGTGGTTGGAAGTAATTCATTATCCGAAGATCATTTTCCTGCCTTCTGGAAAATGGAACTGTTTATCTCAACAAGAAACCGTCAGATCAGAGATTAAATATTCCGCCGTCGTTCACACAATAATTTCCCCATTAATAACCCAGAACTTTTTCCTACGACAGTCAGCATCAACTTCAATTATGCATAACATGAAAATTGGAAATAAAACACCAGATGGTTTCCTGCAAGAGAGAAGCGGTCATCAGTTTTCATTGAATACAGCAAGACGCTATAATGTTCTTTACATTTAATCCTTACCACTGACCAGCATTCTTTACCTAAATGAATTTCCGAGTCGTTTTCTAGAAGATGGTGTATATCAGTTAAGCATTGATTGTGCATGTTCATTGATTGTGCGTGTTCATTTGAACGTCATGGACATATAAAACACGATTGTATTTTGCCGGCAACGTTCGCTATTTGCCATATAATTTGAGAAACTTAGAATGGAGGCGTCATGACATTTTATGGCATGCTATTTCCAACCCATAAGCCAACCGTAGCTCAGTTAGAAGAAGACCTCATCAAATTACTATACCACATTAACGTGTGTATTAGCTCTAAAAAATTAATAACCTGTGAAAATTGGTAGGCAACAAGATATACCGACGGTGCATAAGTGTGAGTAAGACAAATCTGGAGGAAATACAGACTGCTGTAGTTAATCACCTATGTTGTCAATCTTCAGCTATTCGCACCAGCTGGTGTAAGCGATATCAGGAACAAAACGTTGATGCATGGAAATAATTATGCACATATAGATATGTTCACAGGTTATTACATGTGACGCCAAGCTCCTGTAAAAGCCCGCCGACGACATATTCCTCGTGGGGGCAGCGTTGTATTCCTACAAAGTAGGCTACAGATCGCAAATTGTCCGGTAATGAGTCAGTGAGTCCATACGAATCCTTTCGTCGGCAAAATAAGGAGAACCATTGAAATTAGAACCTTTATTTTTGGCATGAACGTGCATTAGGGCATTGTTACCAGCAAGTTCTGAGCTGACCGAATTCTGATGAAAATTTGATTTATAATTATTTTTTTTATTATTTATTGATAGCTCAGCGAGTGCACTGTCATGCCTATTTGGAACCCTTGGCTGTATGTTTCACTGTTCCTACGAAGTAGGCTACAGATTGCAAATTGTCCGGTAATGAGTGAGTCAGTCAGTCCATCCGAATCCTTTCGTCGGCAAAATAAGGAGAACCGTTGACATTATAACCTTGATTTTTGGCATGAACGAGCATTAGGGCATTGTTACCAGCTAGTTCTGATCTGAAATAATTCTGATTAAAAATTAGATTTATAATTAACACTTCAGTATATTGTTATAGATCATACGGAGAAAAGTCCGATCATTTAAGCGAGGGAAACATGACACCATGGAATTTGGGAACAGCCCTGGCATGCCTGGTGCTCTCTCGCTGTTGGATTCAACCGCAAGATCTGAGGACAGCGACCTCAATACAGCTGAGCGAACTATTTATAGACGGAGGCTGGTGAAACCCAGTATTAATGTGTTTAACTCCGAGTCTATTCAACTGCTTGATGTACCAGGGCCGGATCACTAAATGACCAGAACATTCACCAATATACTTTCATTTTTTTGTGGCACGAACACATCGATGTAAATATATAAATACCCAGAATATAATCTTGCTCAATCTCACAAAAGGCATGTTATAAAGAGAACCTATGGCTGTTATGGAAGGTTGTACATGTACCATATTATGATGAAAAGTATCGTAGGGGAGGGTCACATCATATCTCAATGAAAATACGATCGAGTCCTAATGCCTACTCTACTTCGTAGGTCCTGTGACGTTAGTCACACTGCTCATGTTAAGATACTGTGATGTTTATTTAGCTTATAATCGTGAATACATCGTTATTTCATTTCGTACATGGAATGTATTCGTTATAACATATCGTGTATCATACTACCAGTACATGGCAGTGTGACTAACGTCACAGGACCTACGAAGTACAGTAGGCATTAGGACTCGAACGCGAACTGAACTCTTGGAAATCCCCACCCCCAGTTGAAATCCTGCCTATATTAAGATGGGCACCGCCCAAGTCAGAATCGCCAGTGATTTTCATCAAAAATCACCAGAAATTTTCATCAAAAGTAGGTCAGCTCAGAACTTGTTGGTAACAGTCTCCTAATGCGCCTTCATTCCAAAATAAATAACGATCGCCGATTTAATTTTACAATTTTTTAATTAAAGGAAACAGATTGAATAATATAGGTTCAGTAGATTTCAAGCTTTACGTGTGAAAATACATTTACATCTCTTTAATGGTTTTCAGTGCCCTTGTACAGGATCAAAACAACTTTTTGAATCACATTATTTTCCCAACAGTACAGCAAATTTTTATATATAGTACTATAGTAGAAAGGTAGCATTTATGTAGTTTACGGTAATTCAACTCAAGACCAACACCTTCTATGCACAAGATTCTATGTCATTCTCCTGAGCATAACCGGTACAAAGACGAATAAATAGCGTCTCTACATCACGTTGTTATCTAGATATATGAGACAACACATTTTGGGCATCGGCAATCTGATGAATGTACTATTCCGGTTTTCTTGTTTCACACTATATTCTATGGCGGTTGATCGGTGATTTTCTTCATTGATAAACGTTAACCACCTCAGCTTCGTTATGGAAACAGCGCGGATTGTTTGAGGGTATATGCAGTACTTAAGATTAACCTCAGGGCCATGTGCCATACAGTGGGACAGGGTATTTTTAGCTGTGGGTAATTTGACCTGAATTTGAAGGCTCAAGCCTCGTGTGGCCAATGTGAAATAGGATACACGTTAAAGGCTACAGTTTACATACACAATGTATATCTATAACAATATACTGAAGTGTTAATTATCAATCTAATTTTAATCAGAATTATTTCAGATCAGAACTTGCTGGTAACAATGCCCTAATGCACGTTCTTGCCAAAAATCAAGGTTCTAATGTCAATGGTTCTCCTTATTTTGCCGACGAAAGGATTCGGATGGACTGACTGACTCACTCATTACCGGACAATTTGCGATCTGTAGCCTACTTCGTAGGAATAAGCATCAAGTTAATGTTACATGACACTCAATAGAGTACAGTGGCTAACTACCGACTGGTCGGCACATATTCCATTGAGGATGACCTTTGTTTGAACGTCAGGTTTTCAAGCAGATAAAAGCTCGGAGCCAATAGTTCCTACCTTCAAGATCCAAATATGTCACCTATTCCTACGAAGTAGGCTACAGATCGCAAATTGTCCGGTAATGAGTGAGTCAGTCAGTCAGTCAGTCCATCCGAATCCTTTCGTCGGCAAAATAAGGAGAACCATTGACATTAGAACCTTGATTTTCGGCATGAACGTGCATTAGGGCATTGTTACCAGCAAGTTCTGATCTGAAATAATTCTGATTAAAATTAGATTGATAATTAACACTTCAGTATATTGTTATAGATACATACCATCCATGTGGCCTTTAACAGTATCACGTTCCTTTTATGACCCTGGAGCCAGGGGACCTCCTTATCAGTGGATTTAAAAGTCATTAAGGCTTGTTCTTGGAACAAACACAGAGAGAGGCTCTATCCGAGCTTTGTGGTTTTTAACAGTGATTTATATCCAAGCCCACTGAGATAAGGCTGGTTTCTAGTCGTGCTGCTTGTCACATCAAATTACAGTGGTCGGTGTCCTGTATAGCAGATACTATAGTATATTATTGCATGCCTGTCAACTACCCTGGAACATTTCCTAGCTTAGACATTAAACAGCCCGCTAAACTTGCCATCAAATGTGATAAGTCTGGGAGTACAAGAATGTGCGGTGTATTTTCTCTGGGCTGTGTAGGCTGTACAGTCTGAATGACGACAGCCTAGCAGAATTAGTTAAAGCTAGGTGGTTTAACGTTTATCAATGAAGAAAATCCCCGATCAACCACCATAGAATATAATGTGAAACAAGAAAACCGGAATAGTACATTCATCAGATTGCCGATGCCCAAATGTGTTGTCTCATATATCTAGATAACAACGTGATGTAGAGACGCTATTTATTCGTCTTTGTACCGGTTATGCTCAGGAGAATGACATAGAATCATTATTATCTTGTGCATAGAAGGTGTTGGTCTTGAGTTGAATTACCGTAAACTACATAAATGCTACCTTTCTACTATATAGTACTATATATAAAAATTTGTTGTATTGTTGGGAAAATAATGTGATTCAAAAAGTTGTTTTGATCCTGTACAAGGGCACTGAAAACCATTAAAGAGATGTAAATGTATTTTCACACGTAAAGCTTGAAATCTAGTGAACTTATATTATTCAATCTGTTTCCTTAAAAAAAAATGTAAAACTAAATCGGTGATCGTTATTTATTTTGGAACGAAGGCGCATTAGGAGACTGTTACCAACAAGTTCTGAGCTGACCTACTTTTGATGAAAATTTCTGGTGATTTTTGATGAAAATCACTGGCGATTCTGACTTGGGCGGTGCCCATCTTAATATAGGCAGGATTTCAACTGGGGGTGGGGATTTCCAAGAGTTCAGTTCGCGTTCGAGTCCTAATGCCTACTGTACTTCGTAGGTCCTGTGACGTTAGTCACACTGCCATGTTGGTATGTCTGGTGACAATTTAAGGGAGTAGGAGCCAGGGCATTCACAACCCTCAAAATTAGAATATCTAAGTTTCAGGTATCTCTGGCTCTCAAAACATGTTCTTTAATCTACATCTTGAATCGACAGTTCTTGTCCTTTGAGGCTGTTGTTCAAAAGGGAGGTCAACAAGCTTGAGCTGTTGTACTTAATATGGACAAGGGGAGGTGTAAAAGACGGACGTATGTCACCTCAAATCTGTAATCGAGTATCCAGGTCTTATTTTTCATATCCCTAGAAAAATATACCACAATAAATACAAATTAATAACGGGTGAAAATGGATTTATAGACGACAAGAAATATTGACTGTTCATAAGTGGGAGAGGACACATACAGCATGTCTGAGTATCAGCTATAAATTACAACGCATATAAGGGAAGTGGGAAGAGGTGCCGACATACTGACAGAGCCACATGACTTCACAGTATAGTCTACTGGTTAACCTATTCTAAAGCACATACCAAGAATCTAACGATTCGCGATGTGTGTTGTATCTCAGGTACGCTTTTATTGTACCTGTTCATGTGGCAACTTGGATGACATGACCACACGGCCCCTAACACCGGCATAAGCGGTATTGGATACAAATCTAGAGAGCTATGATAGAAATGTTTTGACAACTCGTACAATGGGGATTGGTGAGCTGTATCGTCGTCAGTAGTATAGAAAAGACCGATTCCTTAGGATTGACCTACTTATTTGTTCCCCCGGGTAAAATTTGAGGCGGAACTGGGGCGGGATTTCCCAGTGGGGGTTTCCCACGGGAGGGGATTCCCCAGTGGGGGTTTCCCAATGACGATCACGTGATCAAGGCATGTCTAGACTTGTTCTGGGTTGTACAGTTCTGCCATACGGAGGATGGGTACTAGTATTTCAAATAAATTAATTAATTACTTAATTAATTTTAATTAATTACTTGTAAAATGGCGGTGTTTTTAGACGGCGCAAGGTAGCAAACGAGGCGGTGGGCACGTCACGGGGAGAAAAAACCCTCACATTACCCTAAAAAAAACCTCTAAGCCATATAATAATAAACATAATCTATAGGTGTTGTACCATGTTAATAGGATCAGTCTAGCATCTGTACCACCCTAGGGTCGAGCGTTTATTGTCCCGTGTATCTCCGCAAGAAAACAACAAACAAAATGGCGGCTCCAGGATGGTGCGGGGACGCCCTTTCCCCATCACGGCGTCGACCGTAGCGCCATCTGCACACATTGACGCAAGGGAGACAACTCGTGTGACCCAAGGATATGGAAATAGCCGTGTTGGAGCTAGGGGAGTGACTACTGGTCCAGTGGGATCGAGTGAGGTATCAATGTGAAGCCTATGTGAGGGGGCATGTAATGGGCTGGGTGTGGGGTTGAACTAGCGTCATTCTGCGCATGCGCGGTGGCCGAAGGGTATGAAAATAACCGTTTTGGAGCTAGCGAAGCCAATAATGGTCCAATGGGGTCGAGTGAGATATCAAAGTGAAGCTTATGTGAAGGGGCATCTGACTGGACTAGCGGCTTGGACGTTGTCACCAATCTGCGCATGCGCGGTGGCCGAAGGTTATGGAAATAGCCGTGTTGGGAGCTAGCGAAGCCAATAATGGTGCAATGGGATCGAGTGAGGTATCAAAGTGAAGCTTAGGTGAAGGGGCATCTGACTGGACTAGCGGCTTGGACGTTGTCACCATTCTGCGCATGCGCGGTGGCTCAAGGGTATGGAAATAGCCGTGTTGGGAGCTAGGGGAGGTACTACTGGTCCAGTGGGGTCGAGTGAGGTATCAAAGTGAAGCTTAGGTGAAGGGGCATCTGTCTGGACTAGCGGATTTGAAATAGCGTCATTCTGCGCATGCGCGGTGGCCCAAGGGTATGGAAATAGCCGTGTTGGGAGCTAGCGAAGCCAATAATGGTGCAATGGGGTCGTATGAGGTATCAAAGTGAAGCCTAGGTGAAGGTGCATCTGACTGGACTAGTGGGTGTGAACTAGCGGCATTCTGCGCATGCGCATAGACGTTTTGGAGCTAGCGAAGACAATAATGGTCCAATGGGGTCGAGTGAGGTATCAAAGTGAAGCTTAGATGAAGGGGCATCTAATGGGTTGGGTGTGTGGTAGCCATTCTGCGCATGCGCAGATGCAATGCGGAGCTCTCGTCCAATCAGAAGCGAGTATTTCAAATCCGCCACGGAGCTCTCGTCCAATCAGAAGCGAGTATTTTGCCCCGGTGCATTATGGGACCTATCCAAGATGGCGGCACGTATGTTCAAGATGGCGGCACATCCGGTGTCGAAAACTGGCCATTTTTGTCGGGATGGGGTCACCTAGTGTCGAAAACTGGACCCTGTGTGGGTCCCGCTAGACGTGTTGGAGCTAGGGGAGCCACGAATGGTCCAATGGGGTCGAGTGAGGTATCAAAGTGAAGGGGCATCTGACTGGACTAGTGGGTTTGAACTAGCGGCATTCTGCGCATGCGCAGTCTGGCCGTAGTATAGAAATAGACGTGTTGGAGCTAGGGGAGCCCCCTAATGGACCGATGGAGTTGTATGAGGTATCCATGTGAAGCATTCGTGAAGGGTCATCTGATGGGTTGGGTGTGCGGTAGGAATATCATTCTGCGCATGCGCAGACGCAATGCGGAGCTCTCGTCCAATCAGAAGCGAGTATTTCAAATCCGTCACAGAGCTCTCAGCCAATCAGAAGCGAGCATTTTGACCCGGTGCATTATGGGCCATATCCAAGATGGCGGCACGTATGTTCAAGATGGCGGCACATCCGGTGTCGAAAACTGGCCATTTCTTCGGGATGTGGTCACTTAGTGTCGAAAACTGGACCCTGTATGGGTCCCGCTAGCGCCTTGACGCCATGATATAGACCGGAGAGAGAAAACAACAACAACAAGGATGACACATGAGGGAACAACAACAACAACAAGTTTTTTTTCATATAGTTTATTTTCCCCTCCATCATAACATACCACGCTGGGGGAGCCGCGTTGGGTATGTTTACAATTCAAGAAAGACTCTTGTCCAATCAGAGACCGCCATTTGCATCTGTCCTATTCGTCCCTGTCCGTTAGATGTATTCTTGTCCAATCAGAAGTCGCCATTTCAGAGAGTTCCTTCTTCGGTCATGTTCATTCTGAACCGTTTATTCTAATCATCGTCGGACAGGCCTGGATATTCTTCGGGCAGCATGTCCTGAAACAGTTGTTTGCGCATTCTGATCGCATTTTCCAAGGCCTCTGTGGATGGTAGTCCCATATCCTCTTCCAAGTGACGCTTGGTCTTCATGATGGACCTGTGCGTGGGGTCCCCTTTCATTTCAAGCGGTAGTAAGGTATACTGTTCATAGATCGCCATGGTTGTTTTCCTGATGCGGGAGCGCATTTGGGTGTACGTCTGTTGTAAATTATCCTCTCCGGCGTCCTCGATCGCTTCAGCGTGAGTATTGATAGCTGCTGTCACAATACGATCCCAGAAGATAGGTTCTGCCTCACTTTCCTGGGATGTAGGCTGACTCTCTGAGGTCAAGCTCTCCATATCAGTAGATATACTGTCAGCAATCTTGGATTCGGTATCAGTCGATGCACTCTCATCAATCTCTGTATCAGTATCTGCCTCCACGGGCTCCTCGGCGTCTTCAATCCCATGTATATTTTTCTGGTGTCGCATCATATCGTAATGTCTGGTGAACGTGCGTTCACACTCAGAACAAGTATAAGCCATGTTGACGGTTGAACGTCGACTGTGCGTGTTTTGGGAATACGCTCGCTTTTATAGACAGTAACGGTCATCGACGCTTAGCTCAACGCTTCAACGCCCTGGTGAATTGGCTCAGAAGCTCTGATTTCATGGAATTGACATCAATTCATCGAAATGCAGTGACGCCCGTCAACGCCCGTCGTTACGCCTTAACGCTCGTCTCCACGCTTTAACACACTTTCTTAACGCTTTAACGACGTTTAATGATGCGTTCGAACAAATGTTTCTTTTGTGCTATTGCTCTGACATACGCCGCTTTCCAGTTCACGCCCGAGGTTTTCAACATCGACGCTGTTCTTTCAATCTCCATAGCGCATGGATCGGATCCCTGTCCAACACCCCCAGGCGGGCCAGGTAAGCCTAAAAGTGCTCGTCGTAGTCTGCGTGCCAATCTGTTATGGGCTAAAATTGCAGCTTCCTCTTTCGAATATCCTTTGCGTTGAAACTTGTTTCCTGTGGCCTCCAAAATCTCGCCCATCTCGGCGTCCATACTTTCTTTGAACAAATCTTTCCATAGCCTCGAGTTCACATTATGTTCTTCAACCTGGGGTTGGGCCTTCACGGTTGGATGATATTCCGGGACTGGTGATATGAAGAAGGCCCGCTGTACGGGGGTGGGTTGCTGCTTCACCAAATGTGGACTCGGTGGATGGTGTAGGGGCTGTGGTGATTCCTCGCCGGGTAGCAGGTGGGTCGTCAGCCGGCGATCTTCGGGGGTATGGGCTTTTAAATCTATGAACAGGTAGCCGTACGGACGACTTGTCGCTT